>JANEHK010000617.1:0-20873 GCA_025960845.1 Tachycineta bicolor | reverse complement strand
TACCTGCAGCCATTCCCCCAGCCTAGGCTGGGCCTGGCGTCACTGCTCAGGCGAGCACTGCGCTTGGAGCACTCCATGGAACACCCCTGGCTTCTTGCCCTTCTCCAGCTGCTTTCCAAATTCATGAAGAGCATTTGGCAGAAAGGGTCCAGCGCCATGGGCACTGGGGTCATAGCCTACTCAGAGATCTTCAAACACGAGATCCATGCAGCCACGCCAGCTGGTCCCTTGTGAGCTCATTGCAGTGTGGTGGGAAGGGAAGCACTTCTCTGGGGAAGCTGGGCAATCATGCCTCCCTCTGGCAGCTTTGCAAGTCTCCCTGTGCCTTCTCCAGGTGCCCGCCATGGTGAGGTACACCCACCAGTGGCTCATGGCCAATGAGGACTCTGAGCAGAAGCTGTTCAGGACCCTGCTGGATCTCACCGACGCGCAGCCCGATGACGTGGTGATGACTCTCCTGCGTGTGGCCCCATCGTGTGACAGGTATGGGGCCCACCTGCCCAGAGGGCTCAGGGCACCCCAGCCCATCATCCTGTACAGCCTGCCCCAGGTGTGTGACCAAAGGAGAATTCTGCGGCCCTCTGGCTGCTCCCTTTCCCAGCCCTGGCATGTCAGGCCCCGAGCCTGCTGCCATAGTCCCTCCCTGCCCCTCAGGGGCCTGCCCCCACAGGGCTGGGCTGCCTGGCTGCTGCTGGCGAGGGGCAGCGGGCAGAGGCAGAGCTGGCAGCCAGCTCAGCTCCCCGCTGCTGCCCAGGCCATGGCGCTGTGTCTGAGACCCCCCTGAGTCCGAGTTCTGACCCCACAGAGCCGCTGCGTCCATGTGGAAGATGATCATGTCTCCGCACCCAAAACTGCAGAGAAGGTGCAGCAGATACTCCTTGATGTGCTGGGGTGTTGGAGTCCAGGGCATTCCTTTGGTTGCCCTGGAGGGTCAGGGACCTGGGCAGGGGGCTCTGGGACCCCAGCCCAGAGCTCAGAGAGACACTGGCTTTGATCTCAGTCCATGGGAAAAACTTCCTAAACTGAGAGAGGGTTTGCAGGCCACAGGAGTGTGAAAAATAGTAGTTTAGTTTATCATAGAGTGAAAAAACAGTAATTTTAGGTTCATAGCATTGGAGTGAATGGGGACAAAATGGAGAATCTGGGGCGTTGTCTCCTTCTTCTTCCTTGTCCTTCCCTCACTCCATTTCTGCAGTGACGTTGGCACAAAGTAGTTAGTGAGGATTGGGTCAGTGTATAGATGACCTTTTTAGTAATAGTGATAGACATTGGTAAGAAATAGTAAATAACGAACACGTAGTAATTAGTATAAAAGATTAAGGACAGCCCAGCTGGGGGGAAGACGTGGGAAGTCCATGCAGCTGCAGACATCCTTTTGGACTGTGAGAAATTTGTAAGATAAGAAACAATAAACGAAAAATGCAACCTTGAAAAATCTAAACCTGAAGACTCCGTCTCTTCCTTCGGCTTGGCTCAGAGCGGTGCAGGGGGGAAAAAGACCCTGAAACCACCTGGATGTCGGAGAAGCCCCCAACATCTGGCGTCTCTGGGTGAGCAGAAACACCTGGCGTCTCTGAGTGAGTGGGCAGAAACATCTAACATCCCTGCTCGGACATCTGGCATCCCTGACTCGCGCTCCTGAAAAGGAGCACCGAAAAGGGTCACAGAACCTCAGCAGAAAGATCAAAAGCTCCTAGAAGATCAAACTGCCAAGCCAACAACTCCGGAGAAGAAAAACAGCTGTTTGGCCAGAAGAAGAACACCTCGTTCCACTTTGTCCCAGATGACGATTTTCCAGGGCCCGGGAACCTGTCATCCTGAGATCTGCTGGACAGACATCGGGACATCTCTGAGATAAACTGGACCAGAGCTGCAGCAAACCTTTGGATTGGTAAGACCAGTGAGATTCAGAATACACCACACCCATGGGAGGGACAACATCACAAGAGGGAATTATTATATTAGAACAGTTAAAAGAAATAATATCAAAATACAATATAGCGCTTAAGATAAGGAGCTCCAAGCCCTAATGTTGTGGGTCAAATGTAACTATTTACAATGTGAGACCCAGTCTCTTTTTGAGCCAGATTTTTGGCAGGAATTGAACAGAAAACTTTATGATAATGCCACAAGAAAAGATAAAATTGCCGCAAAACTTTTGTCGGCTGGGAGAATTATGTTAGAAGTTATAACAGAAAATAGCAGGGACACGTCCGGGGTTAGACACCTGCCAAGCAAGCAAAGGGAGGTTAGCACAGAGCCAGAAGAGATAGCCATGCTAAATCCAAGATTGACACATCCCCCAGGGGAAAGAGAAGGGGGAGGGGAAAGAACAAAATTATCTCAAGGCCCAACAGAAAGCTCATCAAAATCCCCAAAATTAATTGCAGGAGAAATGAAGCTTCTGATCCGTCCAACAGACAGGAAGATCTCGACATGCTTTTCTTTGAAGCAGTCCCAGAACAAACCCCACATTTGCACACAGAGGTGGGGGGAAGAAGTCCACCTAGAAGTCCCTTCACTCCCCCCAGAGTCCCCGTGTTGACAAACCCCTCCGTCACCATTGCTCCTTTCCCTTCCCGTGGAAAAACCGAGTGCGGGTGGAGAGGACGGGGGGACGAAAGAGCAGAGGCAGGCACCATCAGAACCGCGGAGGGTGGGCGAAACTGCGTGGGGAAGCGAGGCTGCGCGGGGAACCGAGGCAGCAGGACGTGACGGGGCGCGATTGGAAGGCGCGTCAGGAGACAGAGGCGCGGATCGCTGGGAACAGTCCGTGGGGGACGAGGCGGCGGCGGGGGGGGGGGGCTCAAGAACTGGGACGGCGGCTCGGCGCACGCTGATGACGCAAGCTACGGGGAGCGATGCAGCTCAAAATACCGTGACGCGAAGCGCTGAGGGGGAAAGGCCGATTCCGGAAGTGTCGAGCCGAATACTACACACCCCAGAAATCCTTGCGGCCGGTCCAGGCGCAAGTGCGACAGAGGCAGGGCAAAGCCCGAGGCGCGTTCCTCTTCGGCGAGGGGCTGATTCCGATGACGAAAGAGACGGGGCAGACCTTGAACGTGAGATAGGGCAGGGTACCCCGCCAGAGACCGCCGGGCCGAGGTCGGCAGGGGCGGGGTGGGCGGGGACGGAGCGGGGAGGGACGGGACATGGCCGAGGTGGGGGGAGTCTCGAGGGTGTCACCCCCGGGCAGCAGGGTCTGTGGAGCCCGACCACGCCCACCGGCAGCTATGACCCTGAGCTGCCAACGTGCAGTGATTCAGACACAGCTGCCGAGGTGTTGCGGATGGGCGCGCGTCCGAAAATATCTCAGATTTTACAGGCTTTTCCAGAACTTAAAAGATACTTCAGAACTCCGAGCCTGCAGAGAATAGCTGCCAGTGTGCCGATGTCACCGAGGGGCGGGGCAGAGAGACAGTGAGCACGGAGATCATCAGTCGCATCGACCGAAGCATCGGTTTGGGAGGACATGCCCATGCTGCATCGGTTTTTTCCAGTTTCATATAAAAAAGTCAATCTCTTCAGAACAGCGATTCAAACAGAAGCTGAGAGAACCTTTGCCAATGGTGAGGGATGATGATGTTGTTGATGAGGACCAGGAGATGTAAATCACAGATGAAGATATAATCAGAATCACAGCATCAGAGGGGATTCCTGCCAAGAGAGTAAAGGCACTTGAGTTCACACAGCAAGCTTCATAATTTTTGTTATCTAAGGACTTTATGAACAAGTGTTTTTGCAGGTTCACTGAAACAGCTTCAGCATTTCACCATGATCCCACGTCTTCTTTCTCTCGGATTTTTCTTTCAGGGACAGATGCTTCAGAAAAATTTGAGGATGTTCAGCAAATCCCGATTCCTCTCCAAAGGGAGAAAGAGAGAGAGAAAGAGAGAAAGAAAGAGAGAAAGAAAGGGAGAAGGAAAAAGAGAGAAAAAGGGAAACAGAGAAAGAAATAAAACCTGAGGAGGTGAAGCCTCCAAAACAAGTGGGTCCAGGGAGAGATGAAGGAGCAAAGGAGACAATTTCAGAGGGGATACACTTTCAATGGGTCCAAAGGGCATGTCTGTGCCAGTGACATATGATGCACAGGATGCAAACCCAAGATGGGAGAGGTTGGATCGTGAAGTTGTCAGGGATCTGATGAAAGCCGTTCGTGATAATGGATTGGGGTCTCCATACTTCAAACAACTTTTAAAAGGAACATTTAATATATATGATTTAACACCATATGATCTCCGATTCTTTGCTTCAATGATCCTGAGTGACTCACAATTCATCATCTGGGAAGCAAAATGGAGAAACATTTTAAATGATTACAGAATCAAATACCAGGGAGGAGCAAATGCAGGCTTCACGGTGGCACAATTGGCTGGTGATCCACCACTTGACAATGCAGCTCATCAAGCCAGGTTTTTTCCTCGAGACGTGTTGACAGACATCAAGGATGCAGCCAGAAAGGCAATGGTGCAAGTTTCACCTGCAGGAGTCACAGAAAGTATTTTTACAGAGGTGAAACAAGGTCCTTCAGAACCTTTCAGTTCATTCCTCGATCGTCTCACACAAGCAGTGGACAGGCAAGTTACAGATGAAGCAGTGAAGTCACATTTGATTTGGTGTCTTGCATTTGCAAATGGCAACCCAGAATGCAAGCGTGTCATCAGTGCAATGCCAGGCCAACCCACCATGGCAGAAATTCTAGAGGCATGCAGCAAGGTGGGGACACCACAGCACGTTGCAGCAATTTTGGGAGATCAAGTGGAAAAGGCTGTCAAAGAAGCATTTGCAAATTTTCAACGAAGACAGTGTTACAAGTGTGGCAAATCAGGGCATTTCAAGAAGGACTGCCCACAAGTTATAAACAATGCAAATTCAACAGATCATTGTCCGACATGCGGGAGAAGGAATCATCGCCCTGCAAGAAACAGTGTGAGTGGAGGAACTCAGTCGGGAAACTCCAGAAAGAGCGCGAATCGTCAACGCGCGACGACACAAATAATGGCGATGACTCAAGAGCAGGTTCCGCAAGGGGGACAATCATTGGGGAACAACAATCCAGCGCCCTCAGCAGGACAATTTGCAGGATCCCCAGCGATCCAGAATTACTCCCACCAGGGGCGCAATGTGACTTGGCAACTTCCAAAGTGATATGTTTTTTAGATGACAATTATGCAGTAATACCCACTGGTGTCACTGGATCCTCGTGGAAGAGACAGGACTTTCTAATTATAGGTAAGGACAGAAGCAGTGTTTTGGGACTTGTTATTTACCCTTCTGTCATTTCAGCAGATCGCAATGATGAGTTGACAGTTTTAGCAAAGCCTCATCAGCCACCATTGATCATTCCTCCGAACACCTCGATTGCCAGGGCCATTGCATTGCCACCCCATGATGCAGAACAAGTCTTGCCAGTGCTCTGGGAACAAGATCCTCCCTCAGGTGAGCACATGGAGGTTCATGCCTCCTGGGTGAAACACATAGGCCGAGACAGACCAATTCTCATCTGTGAATTGACCCAGGGTGACAAGACAATTGCAGTCAAAGGGATGCTTGACACGGGGGCAGACATCAAGGTAATTTCGTATCTTTTTTGGCCCAAGAATTGGAACTTAATTGCTCCCTTGAGTCCTCTTTCAGGCATAGGGGGGAACACCTTATGTCTGCAGAGTGAAGATGCGGTTGTTGTCTCGGGGCCAGGAGGTAAGACTGCAATCATTCACCCATTTGTTGTGCAAAGACCCATCACAGTGTGGGGAAGGGACATTTTAGTGCAATGGGGCGTGAGGTTGGAAGTGGATTTTTAGTGGGGGCCACTGTGGCACTCACCACTTTGAAATTGACCTAGAAAACAGACAATCCTGTCTGGGTGGATCGGTGGCCCCTCGAAAGGAAAAAATTGAGTGCTCTCAAAAATTTGGTCAGGGAACAATTGGAAAAGGGACACATTGTACCGACAAACAGTCCCTGGAATTCCCCAGTGTTTGTCATTTGCAAGAAAGCCTCCGAATCGTGGAGATTGCGTCATGACCTCAGAAAAATCAATGAGGTCATTGAGGAAATGGGACCACTTCAGCTAGGGCTTCCATCTCTCTCAATGATTCCGAGAGATTGGCCACTTGTAATCATTAATCTCAAAGGCTGTTTTTTCAACATTCCACTTCATCCAGATGATGCTCCTCGATTTGCCTTTTCCATGCCAAATGTCAACAGGAAGGAGCCTCTGCAGAGATACCATTGGGTTGTTCTTCCTCAAGGACTCCGGAACTCGCCGACCATCTGCCAATGGTTTGTTGCACGGGCACTGTGTCTCCAGTTCAAGAGAAACATCCAGGAGCAAAAATCATTCATTACATGGATGATCTGCTCATTGCTGCACCAATACAACAGGAATTGCAGAGGGCTCATGACTGTGTGATCACAGAGGTGCAACATGCAGGTTTGGAAATTTCCACTTCAAAAATTCAGGAAATTGCACCTTGGAAATACTTAGGATGGAAAATCACTGAACAAACAGTAAAACCACAGAAAATTGAAATTAAAGCAGAAGTTAACAACTTACAGGATTTGCAACAACTTTTGGGGGAGATCAACTGGATGAGATCCATCTTGGGGGGTCACAAATGATGAACTTGCGCCGTTGTTCAATCTCTTGAAAGGGGACAGTAACATCAAATCTCCCAGGAGCCTCACCCCTGAGGCTTGGGAGGCCCTTGAGAAAATTGCTGGAGCCATCCAGCAGAGACAGGCACATCGCTTTGTAACATCTTTACCTTTCTTTCTTGCAATGTTGGGGGAAAAAATACAGTTGTATGGGTTGATTTTTCAGTGAGATTCATACAGAAAGACCCATTGTTGATTTTAGAGTGGATTTTTTTATCTTACAGGTCTCCGAGGACGATCCTCTCAAGTCTGGAAATGATAACTCAGATCATCATCAAAGCTAGGACCAGGCTGCAAACAATGGCAGGCAAAGATTTTACAACAATTTACCTGCCTTTGAAAAAAGATTATTTTGATTGGGCGTTGCAAAAATCAGAGGATTTGCAGATTGCATTGTTAGATTACTCAGGTGTTTGTACTATTCATTTCCCAAGTCACAAGCTGCTGAAAGCAAAAATAAGTTTCAGAGAAAAGCCGAAAATAAGTGAGGTGCCGTTGGATGCAATAACAGTTTTTACCGACGGCTCAGGAAAGACTCACAAATCAGTAAGTACATGGCAGGATGACATCACGGGGGAATGGAAATCAGATATAAGAATAGTACAAGGGTCACCACAAATAGTGGAATTAGCAGCAGTGGTCAGAACTTTTGAGCTGTTTCAGCAACCTTTTAACTTGATCACAGACTCAGCTTATGTAGCTAATGTGGTCAAGAGGCTTGAGGGTTCACTTTTGACAGAAGTTGACAATGAAAATCTGTATTCATATTTGCTGTGCATGAGGACATTGTTGCAAAACAGAAAACATAAATACTTTGTCTCTCACATCAGAGCACATTCATCCCTTCCGGGTTTTTTAGCAGAAGGCAATGCACACGCAGACAAATTGACCATGCCAATTTCAAGAACTTTACTGAACATTTTTGAACAGGCAAAATTGAGTCATGCATTCTTTCATCAGAATGCTCAAGCACTAATGGAAGGCTTTCACATTTCCAAAAGTCAGGCAAAAGAAATCATTAGTGCTTGCCCAGATTGCCAGCTTGTTCAACCTCCTGCATCAATGGGAGCAGTCAATCCAAGAGGATTGCACAGTTTGCAATTATGGCAAACTAATGTCACAAAATATCCTTCTTTTGGGAAGCTCAAAAATGTTCATGTTTCAGTTGACACATTTTCAAGTGCAGTCTTTGCATCTTTGCACACAGGTGAGACAGCACAACATGCTTGTCGACATTTCTTGCAGGCATTTGCATCTTTAGGCGTGCCGCAAGAAATCAAAACAGACAATGGACCAACATACATAGGGAAAGTGCTTGACAAATTCCTGAAGAGGTGGGGTGTCCATCATACCTTTGGTATCCCACACTCTCCAACAGGTCAAGCAATCATTGAAAGAACACATCAAACATTGAAATCCCTTTTGGACAGACAAAAAAGAGGAGAAACAGACGCAACACGATACATGCGCTTAAATAAAGCCTTGTATGTGTTGAATTTTCTCAATGGCTCTTTTACAGAGCCAACTCCACCAATCATGAAGCATTTTTCAAACAGCACAAGAGCGAAGCTGAAGAAAAACCCTTTGGTTTTGGTCAGAAACCCAGAAACAGGGCAAATTGAAGGACCATTCAAATTGATAACTTGGGGCAAGGGATATGCTTGTGTCAGCAGCTGGCAGACGACAGGAGCCGAGCAGCCGAGCTCCTGAGTCAGGCCCTGCCGTACCTGGAGAGCCGCCAGGAGCCCCTGCGAGAGGCGGCCATCAGGTTCATCGGTGAGCCACAAACCCGAGCTCCCTCCCCGGCCCGCCGTAGCTCGGCCCTGGCCCCGGATGCTGCCCCGGCAGCGGTGTCCGGGCCCGGCGCCCTGGAGCCCCGCCTGGGCTCGGGGCTGCTGCCGCCCTCTCGCAGCCGTGCCCTTGGGCGGCAGCAGGCGGCAAGCGCCAGGGCCAGGAGGCCGTGTGGCCACAGAGCCGGCAGCTGTGCCACTGGCAGGGAGCTGTGCCGCTGGGGCCCTGACAGGCTCTGTGTTCACAGGAATGTGCGGGCGGAGCCTGAGGAGGCAGCGGGAACAGCCCCAGCTCGCCTGCAAAGGTGAGTGAGGGCAGCGGGCTGTCAGCGGGGCTGCCGGGTTGTCATGGGTAAGTACAGTTTGGTTTTTAGTTATAAAAGAATGTAAAATAATTCTCCAGGTCAGGACCTGGGAATTGCTTTGGAAGAGACAGAGACCTATCAGAGAGTTAGTTAGAATATTGACATCTATTCTGACCACTAAAATTGTTGGCTGCGACTTTGGGAAGTACCATGTAAAACCCCTTGATTTCCTGTAGGTGGGCCCTTTTCCTTCTTCCTTTGGCCAGAGAGAGACAGGTGACATCGAGCTGGGCCTGCTGCTCCCCCCCTTTTTGGGGGGGAAGCTGGCCTGAGGCCTGGCCGGATTCCATCGGCTCCCAGGTGAAGCGGGGGGGGGAAGGAGAGGTTGTTGTTTTTTAACAGCTACTTTCTTCAAATTTGAAGCAGAGAAAAATCTCTGCTGAGGCCCTGATGGGAGCTATGGGCACTATTTGGGCCGAGACCACCCCAATTTACACCGAGAGTTGGGCTGAGAAGGCATTTATGATCTCGCTTAGTCTTTTTTGTGATTCTAGACTGCTTGAGTGCTCCAATCTCTAATGTTTCTGCTTGAGTTTTTCCTCCTTTATCAGCTCAGCCTTGAACATCTAATACCACAAGCCACAGAGAGAGAGAGAGAAAGACTCCGAGCAGATTTAGAAGACTCCGAGAAGCAATATGAAGCTTCCAGAGCTTGGCCCTTCTCTAAGAGAGTAAGGAAAGACAGAATGAACATAGAGAACAACAGCATGAAGTCAGTAGCAAGAGCAAAAAGACTATTAAGACAGAAGGTTAAAGAGTTAGTTGTTCTATTCTTACTTGAGCCATGGAAATTAACTCTATATTTAGGTCATTCCTGTAAATCATGGGAAAGATATGCATTTAAAGAGATGATTGTTTTGCGTGTAGATTTAAGCAAAGGTGTTTGTGATGAACTAAGTAATATCTTATAAGATGCTTAAACAGAGATAAAGATGAGAAGCCCCCTGCCCCAGTGAAGAAGTGAGAAGATATCTCTGTACCTTGAAGTGAAGAATCCTTTGCTTTAGAGTTATTCATCTTTAAAAAGTAACACCCCAGTATGCAAAAGTCTAAGACCCATGACCCATAAGCAGCTTGGGAAACTGCTCCTGGGAGGGTCACAAAGGCAGGTTTTCTCCGGGCAGTTGTTTTTGTGACAGTTTAAAACCCACAAGAGATCTGTTCTAAGTTGTCAGTGGGATCCATGACTCTAGAAGATACTCTTCCCCTCATGAATTGATGAAAGACTATTATCAGATAGTGAAACTGACTGAAAATTACAAGTTTTGTCTCTTTATGTGGTTTTGCAGAAAGTAAACAGTTTGTAAGGAGAGGGAAAAGTGTTTTTAAAGTTTCATTCCATTTTAATTTTTTTCCAACTTTCTGCTTTTCTGTTCTTTTAGTGTATGTTAATAAACTATTTGTTAATTTTAAAGTTAAGCCTGCTTTGTTTTTCTCCCAGTCTCTCTCACAAAAAAAGTAAGTACCAACACCAAAATTTAGTGGACGTGAAACCACTACATTAAGTAGTGTTTCTGCCCGGTTTGAAATTAAAACTATGACACGGGGGAAGCTGCAAGCCCTGGCCCACCTGCGGGGGGCTTTGCTCCCTGTGCGGACGAGGGGCAGTGTAAAAAATGAACAGGCTCAATTTCGTAAATCAAAATTTAGAATTTTATTTAGAGACTTCAATTCAGTCTCTAACAGCCACAATTAAAAGGAACAGCGTCAAACCCAAGGTTTCGGTGCTGGGTGAACACAGAAATGGACTCTATCGCTCCGTATCTAACCTGTTCACACAGTGTCTCCCAAGCCGCTGGTTTTATACAGTCTTTCGCTGAGAGTGGAAGGCAACTGTAGTGCTCTTGTTTCTCGGTCACCTCATTAGGTATTCATGTTCAGGTCCCAGGTTGGTTGAATAGGTTCTCGAAGTAAGACAATGTCATGATTGCTGGGTCCTGAGATGGTTTTTGGAAATGTTAAACTGGGCTGGAACAGATAAGATATCTATCTTTTCTTAATCACTGGGTCATTAGCAGGTCCATCTCCGGGGGAGACAGTCTATCTCATCATCTTTCCTATTCTTTGAGTTATTGGTTATCTTGAGGCTTTTCCTGGCAAGGCCCCTCCTTGTCTTTTAACTCTCCTGTCCCCCTCTTACAGTTCAGTTTGTTTTTTTAAACCCTAAATACACTTTAGGTTTTACAGAGCTTAATTCTGACTGAACGCAAATTAACTTTATATTACATATCACAGTACTTAACGCGAATTAACTTTAAATTACATATCACAATACCTAACATGAATTAACATTAGATCATATATCACAGGCGGTGTGGGCAGAGCACACAGATTTCAGGGGCACATGTGGGATTTCTGGCCAGCACCTTCCATCTCATCCTTTTGGTCCCTGCTCCCTCCTGGTCATGGCAAGAGCAGGCTGGGATGGCCCTGGCTCAGGGGCTCCCTTTGGGTCCCTGCACCTCAGGATCCTATGTGGCCTTGGCTCTGTTCCTTTCTCTTCTAGCCTAGAACACCTTGCAGAGGACATAAGCACTGCCGTGTCAGACCTGGCACTTCAAACACTCTATGTCCTCTGGGCACTCTAGAGTGGGCGATATTCTGTCTTCCAGAGGCTGCAAGATCAATTCCGCAGGGCATGGGAGATGCGGCCTCGTCTGTCAGGCTTCGGCTGGCTGCACTGCTGGAGGTCTGCTGAGAGCTGATCTGGGAGGCTCTGTCTGCTGGGGCCATCTGAGCCTGCAGCAATTTTTCTTTCCTTTAAGAGTTTTCTTTTTTCCATTTTTTGTAGAATGTAAATATAGAATGTGTTATAAGACACAGAATCTCAGGAGTTTTCTTTTGTGACCCAGGGTCCCCAGTGTATCAGGAAAGAGGTGGAAAAATATTGTGTGTGCTCAGAAAGCTGCCCAGGCGTGCAGTGTTGAAGAGACAATGGCCAGAAGCCCCTTGGCTTTTGATAGTTCAGCTGAAGCCTTTGTGCTGGTGACAGGGCGGCTGGGCAGGGGCCAGAGTTGCTGAAATCCCTGAGAGACCAGTGCCTGGCGATGTCCACAAGCCCTGTGCCAACCAGGAACCGCCATCTGTGTCCTCCTGCCCGTGTGTTGCTGGCTGGATGGCTGAGGGCTCCGAGGTACCTCTTGAACGGGCTCCTCTGGAGCTCCTGTGGGGCTGCACCACTGCTGGCAGGCAGCTTGGCCGGGCTGGGGGAGACCTTGAGTGGCTGGGGCAGTGGGCCATACGTAGCCCCCAGGAAGCCGCCTTGTTGCTGCCACCCAGCTGCTCTGGTGCTTCCTCAGAGGGCAGTTGGAGGGACCCTGCTGCCTCCACTGAGGCGTAGCGACCTGGTTCCAGGAACAACACGGCAGCCACACCCAGGCTGCTCAGGCCACCAGCTCACAGACACCAGTGCGGGGGACGGCTAATGGTGTTTTATTAACTGATTACATGGAGTTATAAAACCTCTGTTCACTACATCACTTTCGTCTGCTTACGTTACAAACTATGCTTAGCTTATCACAGACACTAAACAACTAAGTGTTGAGAGAGGGGTTCTGTCTACCTGTACAACGCGATATCTTCCAACCGCCTGTCCCTAATCTCCCACATCTCCCCCCCCGCTCATGATTAAGTAAAAAAACATATAAAAGTATAAATGTTATAAAAAATGCAAAAGCTGTTAAAGTTAGTATAATAGGATACAAAAGTGATATAAAATGTTAGTAATAAGTGCACTTCATGGTAATTGCAGGCGTTCAACAAATAAGATGTTGATTTTCTCTAAACAGCTCTTAACAAGCAACACTAACTTGTTCAAAATGCAAGGCCCAAAAATCAATATCAAGAGTATCATGGTGAGAGGGCCATTTAGGGTGGAAACAAGGGTGGCCAGCCATGGGGACTGATTCAACCATGACTCGAACCATCCTTGTTGGGCCTCTCTCTCTCTCTTTCTCTGGGCCAGTCTTTCTCTCAGTTCAGCCATGGAGTCTCTCATGACTCCGGTATGGTGTGCATAAAAACAGCATTCTTCTCTCAAGGTGGCACACAGGCCTCCTTGCTGCATGAGCAAGAGGTCCAGTCCTCGCCTGTTCTGCAGGATGCCTTCTGAAAGCGAGGAGACAGATTCCTCCAGAGAGGAGATGGGTTTTTCAGTTCTTAACAAGTCCTCGTCAATGGTCATTTGCAGCTGAGAAAGTCCTTGGTGTTGGGTCACGAGAGCTGAAACACCTGTGGCTGTACCGGCAGCTCCTAGGCCAAGGAGTATTGCAGTGGTTATACCTGTCATTATTTCTCTTTTGTGGATCTGGATGGTTTCTTCTAAACAGCGATACATTTCCTCTTCTTGGTGATACAGGGCTCTAGGAACAATTAGAACTTGGACACAAAAGTCAGCAAGGTTATTGAATTTACCAAGGTACACACAGGGGGTTATTCCAGATTGTTGACAGACCCACATTCCTGGTACGAATGGGACTGCCCACTTATCAGTCTTTTGGCTAGGTTGGATGAACTCAGCACAGATATTTCCCATCTGCTTTGCTAAGGTTACATTGCCAAAGCACTTCCTCAGCCTGTGACTTGACTTAGGGTAATTTCCCTTCGGGGGGTGTCCCACCTACAGTTGTGTGGATTATTTGCTGCAGAATATTTGAAAGGAACATCAAGGGCAACACCCTCATAAAAAGGAGGTTCTGCATTATAACATAACCAGCATGATTTTGTAAAGTTTGGATTGGATTGGTTCAGTGACAGCATTTAACACACTAAGAAACAGATTGTAAGGATCTGACTTAGGTTTTTGGTAAATAGCTAAAGGGCTGGATGAGGAGGAGGTGCCAGGTGTGGCCTCGCTCTTGTGTCTGCGTGCTGTAAGATTCTGATAGGGTTTGAATGACAGGGGCATTGAAGGTGGGAGTCTAATAATTTGCACATTCACCCAGATGCTCAGAAGGCGTGAACAAACACTGACCATACTTTTCCTGTGGCCCGACTCACATGGGTTGGCCGCAGAATCATCATTGTGTAGTTCTTACAGGTGTGTTTTTCCCCATTTCGGGGTGTGTATATCATTCCGTTCACCCTGAACTTAGGTTCACGACAGCCGTGGGGAGCGTACCTGACTTGCAGGAACTTGTCAGGTTGCTGCCGTTGCCATCTATTCCTTGTCACGATAGTTTCACACCCCCAATATCCACAGTGCCCGTACCTCGGATGGTTACAGTAACTTTTGCCTGGGTTGGAAGCAGGGCACCAAAAGGTCTGGTATAGTGAAGAATCCCCAATTTTAGGGAATCCTAGCTGTGAGGGAAATATGTCTCTTAGCTTAAACTCAAAGGATGGGCTGTCTACAGTAATGATTTCTTTGATTGCCTCATCACTTGAAAGATGGCGTAGGACCCATCTGAATGGCTGGTGAGGGTAATACACTGCATCTGCTTGACCCCTGCCCACAAGACCCAAAAATACAATTACACAAAGACACTGTAGTTGCTTGGATCTCACCAGTGCAGGATCTTTGGGCGCTGTCGAACTGCTCAAAGGTTCATCACTTTCTTCCGGTACCGGAGTGTACGCGTCACGGGGGTGTCCAATGATCCAATCCTGCAAATGAGACCTTACAATTTGCATTAGTTCTCTTCCGAAGGTCTGGTTTAATCGACTTAAGTGGACACCATATTACTCTACCATCTTTTTTAACAGCTGCGTACCCTCGCCCTGTGAGCACTATTCTCCAGCCCTGTTCCCATTCTCCCAGTTCATTTTTAACTACAACGCGCGGGCCTTCCTCTAGTGCCCGGGTGGCCCAATGTCTCTGGGCCGGGCTGTTTGTCTCATCTCCCCTAGGGAACTGATTCAGTGCTAACAGAGCGGTTGCTACTATACGTGCCTGGTCTCCTGGGGGAATGGAACAAGTAAAGCCCTCTGTTTTTGCTAGTACTTCTATTTTTGCTTTCAGGGTTTGATTTGCTCACTCAACGATGGCCTGCCAGGTGCTATTGTACAGAATGCTGTGTACTGAAGTGACTCCCCATTTAGCAACAAGTGCCTGACTTGATTTTGAAACAAAATTTGGGCCATTGTCTGTCTTAATTTGCTTTGGAATGCCCAGCCATGCCATGGCTGTCAGCTAATGTTGAATGGTTGCTTTGGAGTCAGTTTTTAGGTGTTGTGTGGCTACAATCACTCCACTATATGTATCTACAGTCACTGCAAGCCATGCTCGGGGTTTTAGCAACTGACATAGGGTAAAGTCTGTTTGCCATATTTCTGAGGCTTTGAGGCCTCTGGGGTTGACTCCGCTGGACGACAGTGGTGATTTTTGGCAGTGAGGGCATGTGGCCACAATGTGTTTCGTGTTGGCGGTTGAAATCCCACATTTTTTCGCTAGTGCTTTGGCTCCGATGTCAAGAGACTTGTGTAGCTGACGGGCATCTCTCAGCATCCACAGTCCCTTTGTGGCGGTGTCTGCTTTGTCATTGCCGATCTGGAAGAACCCTTTAACTGGATTGTGGCTATTAGCGTGGATGACAGATAGGGTGCCTTTTCGCGAAAAGAGTGCTTCTTCAAGCATCATGGCCACTGTGGACACAGCCACACCGGGCCCTGACATGGCTAGGCAGAGCCTGGCTACAAATATAGAGTCAGTTACGATGTTGAGGTGTTCTTCAGGGAACAGTCCACACGCCAGTACAACAGCAGCTGATTCGAGTTGTTGAACTGAGTCCAAGGGGGTTTTGCTGCATAGCGAATCTCTCCTCCAAAACCAGCAAGGGCAGTGGCCAGATGTTCTGATATTGTTGTCAATTGCGCAGAAAGCTGCTTGCGGAAGGGCAAATATATTTTGGTGGGTTCAGCATCTAAGTGCTTCAGGGCAAGTTTCCTGCCTTTCATGATGACGTTGCCAAGACACTCAATTCCTGGGGAAAATGCACGTGACGGTTTTCCTAAGACCACCCACAGTATTGGTTGAGCTTTGTTGGGTGGCCCTTGGGTCAGAGCTCCTACTCCTCCTTTCTTCGTAAAGTGGATGTATAAATCAATAGGTGCGTCTGCATCCCATCTGGTGAGTGTGCTCCCTGACATTTGCTGCTCAATAAAATCAAGCGAGTGTGTTGCTTCTGGTGTTAGTGTTTTCTGCTCCCACGAGTTTTTTCCTTTCAAAAGGTCATTCAGGGGGTCCATGACCTCAGGAGGAATCAGGACAATGTTGCAGAGCCACTGTAGAGATCCTACCAGCTGCTGCATGTCATGGAATGTCTTGATATCTCAGTGGATTTTTATCTGAGGAGGGGTTATGTAGGAGCTTGAAATCCCCACTCCTAAGAAGGTTACACATGGTCCCTTTTTAATTTTTGTGCTTGCGATTTCAAAGCCATTTGTTTTCAAGGTCTCTGAGACTGTTGACACTACTTGGTCTACCTGGCTCGCTGATGGTGCAGCAATCAGGATGTCATCCATGTATTGGACAATGGTCACGGTCGGGTCGCTGCATCAGACTGGCTCCAGTGCTCAGTCCACCGTGATCGGACAGATGGTGGGTGAGTTGACCATTCCTTGGGGCAATACTTTCCACTGGAAGCGCAGGTTAGGATGCTGGCTGTTCGGAAAGACGATGGAAAAGGCAAACCGCTCTTTGTCCTCATCATGCAGGGGTATGGGAAAGAAACAGTCTTTAATGTCAAGCACTGCACAGGGCTGCCCTTTTGGTATCATTGAGTTCATGGGCAGCGAGGTTTGCACGGGGCCCATTGGTTGAATTTTCTTGTTTACCTCACGCAGATCATGGAGAAGGCGAAACCCCTCACCACTCTGTTTGGGTATCACAAAAACTGGGGTGTTCCATGGGCTAGTAGAAGGCTCTGCATGACCTTTCTGCAATTCACGATAGACTAGCTTAAGAAGAGCATCTATTCAAGGCTCTGACAGGGGCCACTGCTCAACCCACACTGGATTGGACGGCTTCCACATCAGCTTGATCGGTGGGAGTGGGTATGCTGCAGTGGCCCTTATGGTAAATTTGTCACCCTGGCTTTTAAAAGGGCTAACGTGTCTCTCCCTAGCAAGAGTGGGACTCCTGACATGACATATGGAAAAAGGGTGATGTTTTTTTCTGGTCCTTTTTCAGTGTGAAGTGTAATTGCTATTAATTGGGCACTCTTGCGAGCTTGGCTCGATCCCTCGACCCCACCCACCATGGGTGCGTCTTCTAATTTCCAATGTGGGGGCCAATTTGTCTCAGAAATAACAGTAACATCTGCTCTGGTATCATTTAGAAAGGGGACCCTGATGGCAATGTCTAAAACATCATAGTGAGTACAGATCCCCCATATTACTGGTGGGTTGTCACACTTCACTGCCAAGGCCACCCAGGGGTCTTGTCCCCAGGGGGTGGCCTTTGCTGTTCCTGGGACAGATCTGGCTGGGTCACTGGTTGTGCTATAATGTTGGTAGCTTCTCATGGGGGAAAAGGGTTTGGGAGTGCCTTGCCCCATTTTGGGTTCGCATAGCTGGGCCACTTCACATCCCAAGTGAGAGAGAGCTGTGTGCGGCCCTGTTGCCCTCTCCCCCTCCCGTTTCCCCGGTTCTTAGACCTACATTCTTTGGCAAAATGCCCCTTTTTTCCACACACCCAGCATGGCTCCCTAGGTAGTGACTGGTGTGGGGGGACTGGTGTTGAAGGGTGCCTCAACTGGGGGCAATCCATTGCAACGTGGCCTGCCTGGCCGCACTTAAAGCATGCCATTACACTGGTTATTGCGGTATGGACGGCTGCCTGGATTGGGGCAAAATGTTCCTCTTTTGCAACATGCCTAATCATATCTGCAAGGTTGGACCCAGGTGGTAATGACCTTAAAATGTCCTTAGTGGCTGAATTGCATTGTTGGCGCAAGCACTCGTCTAACATAGGACCCTTTGCTCTGAAGGCAAAGCTGAGGAGTCAAGTGATGCTTGGAGCTGATCTACAAATTGTGTAAAACTTTCACTCTCACTTTGCTTTATTGTGGACCATGATGATGGTTTAGCAATGACCATGGAAGCAGAGTGGATAGCTTCCCTGGCAGCACGGGTAGTTGTCATGACCTCGTGGGCCCGCAGGCCCTCGGCTTGTGCCTGGGGGGTGATCATGGTTGGGTCTGTGCCCATGAGCCGTTGCAGGCTGGAGCCGTATAGAGGATGATCCGGACCAGTGACCAGAGCTAGTTGCTTTGCACAATTGTCCTCCCACTCTTGTTTAAAAACTATCATCCCTGCCCCATCAAAAACCAATCTGCAGGTTTGCTTTATGTCAAATGGGAGCATGTCATCCCCTCCAAAAACACTATCAATGAGAGTGGAAACCATTGCTGAATTGATCCCTCTGTGAGGAATAAAATAAAAAGGGTGCAGAGTAGTAGGAGTTTATAATAAGTTAAATGGTTGTCTGTATTAATGTTCTTTGTTACCAAGGTTAATAAGTTAAACAGTTGCCTGTATTAATGTTCCTTGTTACCAGTTCTGTGTACCAATGTTATCTGTTCCTTGTACCACCAGACTACAGTGCTGAACCTAGTGTTGTGCATTCCCCTTACCTTATTCCAAGTTAGGCTCCAAAACTCCATAGTTCTTTCCCAGTTCCTCCTTACCTTGTTCCAAGTTAAGCATCCGCTGCTCCCCGGTTGGCCCGCTGAGCTATCAACGCCGCATGTGTCTCATCTGCCTCCACGTACATCAAAGCACTGACACTGCCTGCCTCCCACCAGCTCCTCCTCATCTGCTCATCACCTTGAAGGCACCGCCCAGATCCCGACTACTCTCCATCTAGCACCACCCAGTGTGGAAATAAGGGAGACTCCCAAGGTGCACCTCTCAACCGGAAGGGTGGTAAATACCAACAACCCCTAATAAGAATGAGCTGACACAAACTCCAACAAAATGAGAGGCATCAGTGGGTAAGGAAGACCTTCAAGCATCCATAAGTCCCTTTTGATGAATCTCTAGGTTCTCACTCTGACCTAAGAAGCACCTACTGGGAGACACCACCAGGCCAAAACAAGCTAAGAGCGAGACCTAGGGAACTCCCGTGAGGCAAGGCTCCCGACTCTGCAGCGTGAGCAGCAAATTCGTCAAAGACCTCTTCCTCAGTGGTGCCTATTGGGAGCAGCGGTGGCGTAGGCGTTCCCCCAAGCCATCCCTTTTAAAAGAGCTGGAAAATAAAGGCACTAAAAGGAGTAAAAACAATCTCCTGCCCTGTTCCTTTATAACACCTCTGTCAGTGATTGCTTTAACGATTGCTTGTACGTCTTCAGGATTTACCGGTAATACGTTCTCTGGTTTCCCCCTGGCCCTCCCACTCGGACTGGAAAAGCCAGTGCGGCCAATGGAGCCCAATCAGCACATGCCATTTTTATCTTCCTCCAGTCTGTGAGAGGAGTTCCTTCTTTTTCTGACTTCCCGTCAACCCAAGTAGAAACATTGTTATTACTAATTTTATATATTGTTACTTCCTCTTTGTTGGAGCCGGAGCCAGTATCGGTAGCAGAGGACTGGCTGTCCCAGTCCTCTGAGCTAGAGTCCGATTCAGAGCCAGAAGTCACCTGACTGGCTGCTTCTGGGCTCCGGAGCCTTTTGGTCGGGCTCCGACCCTGCCCCTTTCCCTCAGGGCTGGGCCGTCCCTTCCTTCTTGGCCCCCACCCCTTTCCCTCAGGGCTGGGCCGCCCCTTTCTCCCCCCCTTTAAACTGTGTACCTTAAAAGATTCTTTTTGGCAAAGATTAGCTTTAACTCCCCCTTTGAGTTCTTCCCCTTTCTTCTGCTCATGCGCGTCTGCGTTATCAAACAAACTGTCTTTGTTTTTGTTGGCAACAGGCACACTATTTAAAAGACCTTCTTAGTTTTCTGTCTCCTCGTTATCTAACAAATGTTTCAGTCCAAATACATTCCCTCAGGGAGCCAGTGCAACTCATTGCGGCATAGGGTGGGGGTCCCTCCTCAGCACCCCCTAACAGCGATCCCATGGCAGCATTCCTGGCTTCCTCAGTTAAACCAGCTCAAAACAATTTTGCTTGTGTTTTTCCTTCAGCAGGCAATTCTGGGCTCGAAGCCTTTGGAGGGAGATTTTGCTCCTCTAAGTTTCTGCAGTCAGCAGAACCAACCTTATCAGCAGTCTGAACACAGTCATTGACCTTCAGACCACATTTTTCTATGCTCTGATAATCCTCTGAAAAAGCTTTATCTGGAACAGTTTGCATTGCTGCGCCTACACCGAGTTGCGGCATAAATTTTAGACAATTTTGTGCAGCTTTCCCGGTCTCCTGCTCTTGCAGAGCCTTTTTCAAAGCTTGCACGACTTTTCCCCATGCCTTAAGATTTTTTCCCGAGCTGGAAGATATTGTGTCTTTGGCAAGAGCTTTTGTGCATTGATCCCATAAATCTGGGTGGAGAATGTCCACCGGCCGGTCAATGACTTTAAGTTGCAAAAGCCTTGTCACTGCGAGGGTAAAATCTTTTGCTTTACAATCAATCCCCCATTGTTTATGAATCTGAGATACGACCTTCATGAGAGCTTCCATCCTCCTCCCACGGGTCTGGGGCATCCTCCTCGCCGAGCTGGCCATGCCGCTCAGCCGTCGTTCACCCGTCCAGGCGACTCCCGTTCTCCTGGGTGATGTCCCGGGTTTTTGGCACCACTTGCTGCTCCCGCTGAGGCGTAGCGACCTGGTTCCAGGAACGACACGGCAGCCACACCCAGGCTGCTCAGGCCACCAGCTCACAGACACCAGTGTGGTGGACGGCTAATGGTGTTTATTAACTGGTTACATGGAGTTATAAAACCTCTGTTCGCTACATCACATCCCTCTGCTTATGTTACAAACTATGTGTTGCTTAGCTTATCACAGACACAAAACAACTAAGTGTTGAGAGAGCGGTTCTGTGTGTGCGTACAACGCGATATCTTCCAACCGCCTGTCCCTAATCTCCCACAGGACCCCTGGCAATCAGCCATGTAACCCTGGTCCTGGCCTTTCAGAAATGTGGGCTCAGGAGGTGCGGAGCTGGGTGTGTGCCCTCCCTGTCCTT
>JANEHK010000616.1:0-18480 GCA_025960845.1 Tachycineta bicolor | reverse complement strand
TTTTTTTTTTTTTTTTTTTTTTTTTTTCTCTTTCTGCCTGCCTGCCTGCCTGCACCCTCTCAAACTCACTGCCTCTCCACCTCAGCCCTGCCACACAATTGCTACAGGCACCAGCACCTGCCCAAAACTGCCTCTTGCTTGCCCACCCTCTACTCCAACACCTCAAAACACCCCATCGCCCACTGCCAACCCTATCCCTCCCAACTTTCACAAAACCTCTGACACTGCAATCCCCACATTACACTGCTCCATGCCACACCACACCACACCAGACCATGTCTTCTGGCCACCAAGTCCCCTGTAACCAGCCCTTGCACACTTCCAGCCATTCCAGGGCAGCCACAGCTTTTCCTCCCACTCTGTGCCAGGGCCCCACTGCCCTCCCAGGGAACAAGTCCATCCCCACATCCCAGCTCACCCTGGCCCCAAGCAGTGTCCAGCCATGGCCTGTGTCCTGGCGCTGCAGGCCCTTGGCAAGAGTCTCTCCCAGCCAGCAATTCCTACTCTTCCCTGCTCTGGGGCAGCAGCTGCAAATTGATTTGCTCCCTGGGCTCTGGCCCAGCCCCAAGCCAGGGCTGGGACCTTTCCCCAGAGCTCTGTGGCCACTGCAATGCTCACAGCCCTGAGGCTGCTGCAGCTCCAGGACAGAGCTTTGGACACTGCTCCCAGGGATGTCCAAGCTGCCACTGTTGGGCTGTCTGTGCAGGGCAGGGGCCTGCACTCCATGATCCCACTGCCTCCCTCCCAGCTCAGCCTTGGTGTCTCCTCCAGGTGCTGCCAGAGCTCTTGGGACTTGGTCAGGAGTGGCACAGCCCCAGCGTTCCCCTCTCTGGGACATCACCATGCTGGCAGCTCCATGGTTCCCATCTCTGTGACACCATGGCTGGGGGCAGCTCCAACATTCCATGCCTTGGAGATGCTCCAAGGAAAGTGTCCAGAGCCACACCCAGTCCTCAAACTGACCGGCCATTGAGCAACCTGGACTTGGCGTAAGAGTCTGTCTGAGGTTCCCCTCATTTGCCTCACGATCATCCCAAGGACCCCGAGGACCCCACTGCAGTTCTGGCCTGCTCAAGGTGGATGCTTGCCAATCGTCCACAGGTGCATTTTCCTGTGTCACCACACCATGGTACACTGGCTTTGAGCAGTGTAATGGCAGTTTCTGTACTTGAAGATTGCACCTGCTGCACGTTCCCTGGTGCATGACAATAGCCTATGAATTTCCCCACCTCTTGGCCAAGTGGACTTTCTGGGGTAACTTTGGTGGACCCCCACAGAAGATCCCTCATCTGCTCCACAACCACTGTGACAGATGGAGATTGACGCCCCCTCCCAAGGACTGAGCCTGAGACCTCTGTACGAAGCCCCAGGAGAGAGAGGAGAGGAGAGGAGAGGAGAGGAGAGGAGAGGAGAGGAGAGGAGAGGAGAGGAGAGGAGAGGAGAGGAGAGGAGAGGAGAGGAGAGGAGAGGAGAGAGAAGATTAAGTTCCAGTTGGTCATCTCAGGTTTGTGAGTTATATGCTTTGTACCAGGCTTTGGAACTCCTAAAAGACAAAGTGGAGACTCTTTATACTGATTCAAAATATGCCTTTGGGATTGTACATACCTTTAGGAAGATTTTGAAAGAAAGAGGTTTGATCAACACCAGAGGGAAAAGGTTGATTCATTAAGAACTCTTACTCAAAATGCTTGAAGCACTAAACAGACCAAAAAAGATAGCTGTAATATATGTAAAAGGCCATTAGAGGGGAATGAGATATTTAGCAAGGGAAATAACACAGCTAACTGGGCTGTGAAAAACCAGCTTTTAAATTAAAAACAAAAACAAAAAACAAACCAAACAAACAAACAAAACAAAAAATCAACCAAACAAAAAACCCCACCAGTTCAGCTAAATACCATAACAGAAATTTTGGGAAGAGCAGCCAAAAGTTTATAGCTCTCAGGAGGAGGAACCTATAAAAAAAATTAGAGGCTAAGAAAGAACAGGGGGAAATGGGTACTCTTGGACAGAAGAGAAATTTTGCCCAAGGCCTGTGCATGGAGGATTTTAAACCAATTACATCAGTGTAGGCACTGGGGAACAAGGGCCTTGTGTGATCATTTTTTAAAAATATTACGGTTGTATTAGAATTTTTAAAATAGCCAAACAAATAACACAAGGGTGCCTTACCTGTCAGAAGGTTAACAAGAAAGTAATGAGAAAACCCTGACAGAAAAATAGCATACCAATCCTTTGAGAGGGTTCAAGTGGAGTATACTGAGCTTCCAAAAGTGGGTAGATGGAAGTATCTTTTAGCGCTAGTAGTCCAACTAACACTCACTGGGTAAAAGCTTGCCCAGCTGCAAGGGCCACTGCCAAATTTGTAGTTAAAATATTATTGGAACAAATTATTTCCTGATCTGGAGTTATTCAGGCTGTTGATTTTGATCAGGGCCCCTGTTTTACCTCTAGTGTTATTAAGGGTGTAGCACAAGCCATGGGTATTTCTTTGGAATATTATACTCCTTGGCACCCTCAGAGCTCTGGGAGGGTAGAAAGGATGAACCAAACTATAAAACAACAACTAACCAAATGAATGATTGAGGCTAAGATGTCATGGGTAAAATGTTTACCTCTAGCCTTGCTTAACATAAGAACACTTCCTAATGCAGATACGGGGCTTTAAACATATGAAATGCTTTATGGAATGCCATATTCCCAGGAAATACCCCAAACAACAATAATGATTGAAGATATATCTATTCAAAATTATATCCAAACAATTGGACAGCATGTGACCAAGTTAAGGGAAAAAGGAATGCTAGCCCAAACGGGACCACTGGGGTTTAAAATTCATAAGGTACAACCAGGAGAGCGAGTATTTATTAAAAGCTGGAAAGAAGAGACTTTAACCCCAAAATGGGAAGGTCTGTATTTAACTCTCTTAACAACAGACACATCGGTGAGAACAGCAAAGAAAGGGTGGATTCACACATCAAAAGTCAAAGATCCAGTGGAACCACCAATGGCCACAGTGCAAAAATCACCTCACAGCCCAGGGAAATAACCTTGGAAAAGAAGGGCAAGAGAATGTCAAGGAGACATCCTAAAAAGAACCACCTAAGACCAAGAGAAGTAGAATGTACCAGCCTGAATTGTGACTGTAACCCTTGGGGCTGTTTTAGGTACACAGAATGTAGAGAGTTGTGGTATGCCCACTTATCGGGAGCCAGGATTCCGAGAGGCCTTTGTTTGAGTTGTGAAAGTTAGACCCAGAAGGAAACAGATCTAGCACTGAAAATATTAGTGACAACAGGTAGAGTACTCCAGGATAATAAAAAATAGTGGAAGCTATGGGTGAACAATACTAAACACAATTTGTGGGCAAAACCAGATCTTAAAAGAGTGGAGTGTGACCTCGACAACCTACCAGGTAAAGACAAAGAATTAAGAGAGAGTAAAGAGTCAGTGGGTGAAAAAAAACCAAAAAGCAACATCAAGGGGCAAGACAAGATTAACCCCTACCCTTGCCATGAAAAAGATGCAGACCCCAATGTCACCGAGACACATAAAGCAGTCACACGCAGACAAGAGATTTTCGCAGGGCAGAGGTCCTCCTCCGATCCGGCTCAAAGCTGAATCCAGGCAGAGACAGAGCCTCTTTGTTTTATTTCTTATTTTTCATACATTTGTGGGTCTAGTAGGAGATTGCCTTCTGGGGTTTTTCATCTTTCAACCAAGTGGCTAAACCAACTGTCAGTTACAATTGTTTTCAGGTTAGAAATATGCAAACAAAGGACAGAGAATGAAAAACAAAGGATTTGTTTATGTTACATCTATTGGAAAAGGTAGAAAACTGCTCTAATATTCTACAGTAATTAAAAAGATCTGACTCCATTTATGAAACTTCAAAAGACTTTAAAAACCTCAGAAAAACCAGGGTAACACCCCAACTGTTGGTGGCAACCCAATAGGTTGGTGGAACAGAAGGGCACGTTATACTGGACCCCTACTCATAATTACTACCTTAACACTAAATCCGGCCTGGGCAGGGTCATGCACCCAGTGTTATCAAACCATCCGATATGGACGAGGCTTTATATGCACCACAGTAGCAAACACTCATGTGAATGCAAAATACTATGCCCAGGAGGAGTTGCAGAAACATACTGAGAGTGGACAAGAATTTTAGACAGGCCAAAACAAAGAAAAATGGAGCTCAATTAGCAGCTATGTATGTCCCAGGGGAGAGGAAAATATATGTTTCACCAAATCAGGCATGTAAGGACATACTAATAACAGGGGAGTACAGGATCAGTATAAAGAAAGTTGAGTTCAAAAGGCAATAAAAGCTATAAAGAAAACAACACAGCCTGCAAACCTGGATTCTGATTTCTGTGAGAACCTAAAAAAGAAGCTGTCCGAATTAAATTTTCCCACCTTGAGCCAAAATTTATTTTTAGACTTGATGCGGCAAGTAGCAGTTGAACTAAATGTTTTTAATCACAAGATTTATAAAAGATCCCATTTGACAAAACAGCAGCCATAGAGGTGTGCAGGGCTAGAGGTTAAGCAAATTTTAAAATGGAATTGAAGTAAAATTACCAAACCAGAAGACAGTCCTAAAGAATGGGTACTAACAGATCCAGTGGTAAGGAACAAGTGTTTGTTCCCCCCAAAAAAGGGATATTTCTAAAACCAAAGTAGGAGAGACTCCATGTAAGAAGGTATATACCACAAACTCTACAGCTAATTGGTAGTGGCTGGAGGCACCTAATAAATATGGAGTCCGTTTAATAACAATAATTGTACAGTAAAGGAATCAGGGTTGTTTTAGTGCAATAGGAGCATAGGAAATCCTGTCCAGAAGGTAGAAAATCTAAAGACATTTTGGGAAAACCTCCCAAGGACCACAATAGACTGGGATGCTCCTGAAGGTATGTTTTGGATTTGTAGAAATGGGCCTATAGTAAGTTACCTAAGGACTGGAGAGGCAGTTATACAATTGGGATAATACAACCAGGTTTTTTTTGTTACCAAAACTACAAGACAGGATATTGGGAAAACCACTATAAGAGCAAATACACCGAAAATTGAAACGAGATCTAACAGGAGGGACTCAGACTTGGAGAGATGAAGAATGGCCACCAGAAAAAATTATTGAATAATACCGATCCACCACCTGGGCTCAGGATGGAAGCTGGGGATACTGAATCCCTATAACTATGTTGAACTGTAATATTAAATTGCAAACAGTTGTAAAAAACAAAAACACTTATAAAACAGCAAGAGCCCTAGAGCTACTAGCAAAGCAATTATCCCAAACCAGGATGGTGGTGTATCAGAACGGGCTGGCTGTTGGCCCTGAGTTTTAATCTTCTGTGAATGTTGACATTTCTGTAGTGGAGCCTTCTCATGCTTGTAACATAAACAAAGTGGTTGTTTTCATATTCCTCTCTGATGAGGGATAGTTGATGGACTTCTAGCCTGGCCAGTGGAGTGGAGAGGTGGCAACTTTATTGTCCAATCCCTGGTCATTGTCCAGAATCTATGTAAGCAAGGTCATCTTGACTTATTAGAGAAAACGTGAGTACTGATCTAGTATCGATACCAACTGTGATGGACAAAACCTCTCTAACAGTTTAAAGTTAGAAAGTGTATGCTTATTACAACACTGGGCAGCCTGCGGGATAGCTCCCAAATTCACACCGCAGTTTACAGGTGATCACAGAGTCCTTTTATTTACAAAAGTATTAAATACCCAAAACACAAATGCATATTCATAACTCTGGTACATCCCATTCCCCGCTTCATATGGTAATTAGCTCAAAAGCTATTAAGCATGCATAGTTTGTTCTTTGAAATGAGTCGGTGGTCCTTTTCTTGGGGAGGGATCCCCAAATTGAGGAAGGAAAGAAGTCTTCCTCGTTCTGACCTTTCTACCTTTTCAAAGCAAATGTGATAAATGAACCCTTGGTAGGACTCCTATTTCCTGTCTTCATCACTGTTCAATGGGTTTCTGGGCAGAGGAGGCCTACAAGTCTTACGTACCTTATGAAAAATGCTAATCACTTGTTTTTAAAATTTTGAAAATTTAATAGTAAATAAGATGGTTATAAAAAAAGAATTAGAGTAAAAAATTGAACAATCAGGGTTAGGACAATACGAGACAATAAAAAACAAAGTTACAGAGATCTGGGTGCCTCCCCAAGCAAAAAAGCTCCAAAGAAGGACCCCTGTTAACAAAGGATTATCCCTTAAAAGCAATAGCCTGTTGAATATTCATACATTTCATACATGATGCATAAATTCCATTCAAACAAAGAATTGTCTCTGGTTAGTGTTTCTTTTTTCCTTTAATCTCTATGGCGTCTTCAGGGCTGAGCAAGGCTGGAGAAATTGGTCTCTTCTGATAAGGAACTAGTAAATTCTTTTTTTCTCTGAAAGATTTACGTTTTCCTGTGGTTGGCATATAAAAACAACATTTTAACTACAAAACTACATTTACCATACTATCAAACTATGAATACAACATTAACAATCAATACAACGTAATACATATAGTAAATATCTTGCGTAGAGCCATATAATATGCACTTTTCACAATTCTCCCTCTTTCTTTTTATAATTAATTTGGCTCGAGCAATATTCATTGTTTTCTAGCCTTCATTATTCACTCATTTTTTTTCACAAATCAATCTCGCTTCTTTGAAGGGGTCTTCTATATTATTTTTTTTCTTTAACACCATAATCCTTTGTGGTGTTGTTGTAGGCAACTTTTGGTCAATGTCCACTAATTACATGCCTTGTACTACACTGGTGATGAGCCAAACGAAACAGGGAATCAGACAGGGAAGAAATATTAGAGCAGCTGTAGCACATAAAAGGAAGAAGCCTAACTTTTTCCACCATTCTACTCCCAACACATAATCCCACCAGCTAGTATTGTGCCCTCCACGGGAATTTTTATAGACCACTGGGGCAAGGGATGGGACAGGGGAGGGTTGAGGCATCTCCACGGATTCAGGTCCCAGCTCCACCTCCTCTGACCCCTCATTGTGGGAACTGGAAGAGGGGGCGTGGGAACCGGAAGTCCAGGAGGCACGCCTTCCGGGAGGGGGTGTGGTCTGGGCTGACGATGATCTCATGGGGGCGTTCCCAGAGGCAGGGTAGCAGGGAGGAGTTTTGGGAGGAGCCTTTGGGGAAGGTGGAGAGAAGGGAGGTGACTTATGGGGAAGGGGAGGAGTCATGGATAGGAAGGGGTTGGACGAAGGTTTGGTGGGAAGGAAAGGTTTGAGGGAGGAAGAAGGGATAGGGGATGGGGAGGACCGAGCCATGCGGTCTTCGCCATTTTGTGAGACAGGGAAAGGGAAGCCATCTTGGGATCGGATCTCCCCCTCCAAACTGAACCGAACTTTAGGTTTAACAACTGGGGAAGAAGGGGACAGGGAGAACTCTCGAGATGCCTAGCCAGGGCTGCCCTAGGGACCCTGGGCAGTCTGACTAAGACTACCCAGGCGGGGGGATCCGGGCGTTTTTGGGGAGCCTGAGCCAGCAGGCAGAGTCCCTGCTGCTCCCTTCAAAATGCCCTTCTGGGGACGAGGGGATTTGGGAGAAGGCATAGGAGAACAGGGGGATGGCTGCCCGCAGCTCAGCCCTTTTTGCATTCCCTTCTGACTTCTGATTGCAGAACTAAGCTGCGCGGCCAAATTAAAAAAATTTTGAGCTTCTTTTTCCCCTGACCCAGCCAATTGGAACATTTTTCTTTCTACTGAGCCCCAAAATTGGGCTGTGTAGATTTGGTCAGGGGACATCTGTGGGAAATGCAAGAACAGCCAGCGGACAAACCACTTCAACTCGCCCTTGGAAATCTTTAACTGGGCGTTATGAACAATAGAAACAAAACTATAATACACACCCTTTTGGGCAACAGAGAGCTTCATGCCCATCTCTCTCTAAAATGTTGCCCCCAGCTAACACCCGAGCAAAATCAAAATGCAACTAAAAACTAACCGCAGATTATCCTCCTAAAACTGAGCAGGGTACCTCCTCTGACTTTCTTGGGGAGCTGCAACAAAGAAAATTGATGGTTCTAAAAATTCCCAACAAAAGAATCACCACGCGAACCCCGTCCACCGGAACGGAAAGGGTAAATAATGAAAAACAACGAAAGATGATCAACAGGAGGGTCCCGAAAACCAAGCCAGGGCCAGGACCTTTCCCCAGAGCTCTGTGGCCACTGCAATGTTCACAGCTCTGAGGCTGCTGTCGCTCCAGGAGTCTTTGGACACTGCTCCCGGGAATGCCCAGGCTGCCACTCTTGGGCTGTCTGTGCAGAGCAGGGGCCTGCACTCCATGATACTGCTGCCTCCTGCCCAATTCAAACTTCATGTTTCCTCCAGGTGCAGCCAGAGCTCTTGGGGCCAGGCCAGGAGTGGCAGAGCCCCAGCGCTCACCTCTCTGGGACATCACAGTGTTGGCAGCTCCAAGGTTCCATTCTCTGTGACACCATGGCTGGGGGCAGCTCCAACATTCCATGCCTTGGAGACGCTCCAAGGGAAGCATCCAGAGCCACACACAGTCATCAAACTGACTGGCCATTGAGCACCCTGGACTTGATGTAAGAATCGGTCTGAAGTTCCCCTCATTTGCCTCATGATCAACATAAGGACCCCGAGGACCCCACTGCAGTTCTGGCCTGCTCAAGGTGGATGCTTGCCAATCATCTGCAGGTGCATTTTCCTGTGTCACCACGCCACGGTACACGGGCTTTGAGCAGTGCAATGGCACTTCTGTACCTGAAGATTGCACCTGCTGTACGGACCCTACTTCACAACAATAGCCTATGAATTTCCCCACCTCTTGGCCAAGTGGACTTTCTGGGGTAACTTTGGTGGTCCCCCACCAGAAGATCCCTCATCTGCTTCACAACCACCGTGACAGAAAGAGATAAAAACCCCTTTCCAAGGACTGAGATGGAGACCTCTGTACGAAGCCCCTCTAAAGGACTGAGACATGAGACCCCTACAACCTCAAGACAGGGGGCTGGGGCTGACTTAACCAAAGCAAGATGTTTGCCTGCATGCATAGTCGTTGGACCAAGAAGATAATGGCTCTCGCTTACTGCTGAGAACATGGACTGCCTGTTCTCCCTTGGTGGCTTCAATAGACTTATTTGTATTAATTGTTCCCCCTGCAATGGAGGACTTTAATAAAAAACCCTGAGTAAACCAGAGATTTTGAGAGAGACTCTCCCCAACGTGAAAGGCACACCCATCAACCGGAACACCAGGATTTCATCTCCACATTTGGTAGCTATATCCCATTTTTCCTCTCTCTCTTTCTCTCACTCCTAATCCCTCTATCACATTTGCTATGGTCAATCAATAAAAGGTGCATTTGTTTTGATTCATACTGAAATCCCCTCTGTGCGGTATTTTGCACTCTGAGATCAGTAAATGAACCATTATGACCCCTGCTTTTATGAGCAAATCGTAATAAGAGGCAGCAGGATCATGGAGTGCAGGCCCCTGCCATGCACAGACAGCACAAGAGTGGCAGACTGAGCATCCTGTTGGAGCGATGTCCAAAGTCTCCTGGAGCTGCAGCAGCCTCAGAGCTGTGAACATTGCAGTGGCCACAGAGCTCTGGGGAAAGGTCCCGGCCCTGGCTTGGGGCTGGGCCAGTGGCCCAGGGAGCAAATCAACTTGCAGCTGCTGCCCCAGAGCAGGGAAGAGCAGGAATTGCTGGCTGGGAGAGACTCTTGCCAAGGGCCTGCAGCACCAGGACACAGGCCATGGCTGGATGCTGCTTGGGGCCAGGGTGAGCTGGGATGTGGGGATGGACTTGTTCCCTGGGAGGGCAGTGGGGCCCTGGCACAGAGTGGGAGGAAAAGCTGCGGCTGCCCTGGAATGGCTGGAAGTGTGCAAGGGCTGGTTGCAGGAGACTTGGTGGCCTGAAGACATGACATGCTATGGCCTGGTACAGCATGCAGCAGTGTAATGTGCCATTCCAGGGTTTTTCCTGGCACAGCCGGAGCCCATATCCAGAAATGCCCCGGTGCTGGCACAGCCCAAATCCAGTAATTTGCTGGCACAAAAAGCCAGATTTTGGCAATTTCCCAGTGCCGGCACTGGCACTGCCAGATCTGGTCCATTGGCAGTGCCAGGACTCCAGATGCAGCCATTTGCCATCAGCCAGATCCGGCAATTTCCTGCTGCTGGGACACATGAGGGGTCTGGCTGGGCAGGAAAGCTGAGCCTGAGCCAGGAGCTTTCCTTGGCTGCAGCAGATGCTGGGTGTGCAAAGGCCTTCCCGGTGCCGTGCCTGTGGCCAGGAGGGATTGTGCCACAGGAGCTGAGCCTGAATTTCTTCTCCCAGGCAGGTTTAGGGCACAGAACATGGAGGAGGCAGAGCTGACTCTCAGCTTTCCGCAGTCCTCGAGAGGAATGCTGTGTGGAAAGCAGCCTGGGAGCAGACTTGATGTGCCAGGGGTGGGCAACTGAGAGCCCTTTTCTCCCCAGTGGCCTGAGGCGCTGGCCCTTGCTCTTTGCAAGCACCCTAGAGCTGCCTGCCAAGGGGCCTTTTTCACTGGCATGAGAGGAGTCCTGCTCCAGGGCTCTCCTCAAGCTGCTTTTGCAGCAGATGTGCCTGAGGAATGGTCATTGCTTGCGGTCTCAGGTGCTGTGTGTGAGTGCAGCTGAAAGCACTGAAGGAGGCAGCAGCTCTGCTGAGGCCAGAGTAGTCTTTTTCTTCATGGGTGTTTGGTTTGGTATTTTTTGGTTTGGTCTTGTTTTGGTTTGCTGATTTTTTATCTCCCCCTGTCAGCCCTGGGCAGAGCTCTGTAACTCTATGTGCCACTTGCCTGTGGCACTGTGGAGGTGGCCAGGGGGACCTTCCCCGAGCTGTGTGCACAGCAATGCACATCAGCCCAGGCCGGGGGTGCTCAGTGCCCGCTCAGTTTTGCTGTCTGGCTGTGGCTCTGGACGCTTCCCTTGGAGCGTCTCCAGGCAGGGAACGTTGGAGCTGTCACCACCGTGGTGTCACAGAGAGGGGAACGCTGGGGCTGTGCCGCTCCTGCCCCGGCCCCAAGAGCTCTGCCAGCGCCTGGAGGAGATACAAAAGCTGAGCCCAAGGGTGAGAACTGCAGAAGGGACTGAGCTGGGAGGGAGGCAGCGGGATCATGGAGTGCAGGCCCTGGCCCTGCACAGACAGCCCAACAGTGGCAGCCTGGGCATTCCCGGGAGTGGTGTCCAAAGGCTCCTGGAGCTGCAGCAGCCTCCAGGCTGAGCCCATTCCCTGGGGAGCCTTGTCAGTGCCCCAGACCCCTCTGGGAGAAGCAGCTTTTTCTGATCCCCAGCCCAGCCCAGCCCTGCCCTGGCCCAGATCCAGCTGTTCCCTTGGGTTGTGTCCCTCCTCACCTAGGCAGAGGTCAGAGCTTGCTCAGAGACGCTGTGGCTGCCTCTGGATCCCTGCAATTGTCCACAGCCAGCTTGGATGTGGGTTGGAGCAGCCTGGGATAGTGGAAAATGTCCCTGCCCATGGCCAGGGTGGAATGAGATTAACTTTAAGGTCTCTTCCAAGCCAAGCCATTCTGTGATTCTGCAATTTTAGGAGAGATGCTGAAGCTCTGTCTCAGCTTTATCACACCAAGTGTCTGCACCCAGCAGCAGCCATGGGTGGGATCATCTCCTCCTCCCTCTCCCTGTGGCCGTAACTCACCCAACAGCAGCAATTGAATAATGTCCCTCACGGGGCAGTGAGTGCCAGAAAGGAACGTTGCTCCTTGGGGAAACACAGTGTCCTTGGACTTGAGCAGAGCATTGAAATGGGCCCCCTTGAGCATCTCAGCACCAGTGAAATCTCCTATTCCTGGACTCTACCCAGGAGATCTCCCAGAGCAGCTGCAGAGGAGTCGCTGTCAGGAGGAGGGACGTTTGTTAAAGTTTCATGTAGATCAAAACAAGCTCTGGCACGATTCCACATTTTTGTTTGTCATTGGGAAACAAACACAGGTGTCCCCATGTCACAATTCCATTGCCCCCAGGGTTCCTGTGATTGGTTTTGTCCCCTGATCTGGAGACACAGGAGCTCTCCCAGCTGCACAGGGTGTCAGGAATCCTTTCCTGAGCTTGACACCCTTGGAGAGGGTGAACAAGGAGGTTCCTTGCTGCAGGAGCAAGTGTTTCAGAAACAGGCCAGACCTAGAGAAGGCTCCTTCTACAACCCCTCAGCACCTGGATATCCCACATCTTTATTTGTGTGACTCTCTTGTCAGGGCAGGGAGAGGGGAGAGAGGAGCCTCCTTAGGGCAGGGAGAGGAGGCAGAGAGACACCAAAAGCAGGAGTGCTAAAGGGATCTGTGTAGATCTGGATCTAATGGCTGCATTAGGGCTGCCATTCCTGATCCCAGTTTGAGAGAGTCACAGCTGTGTTGCTGTGTAACCTCTGAGGTATCTGATGGTGGGAGATGCTCAAATTTGTCCTGTTTGCATCCCCAGTTCCTGCAGAGGCAGTGTTACACAGTGCCAGGGGATGCTCCTGGGCACTGAGCCTGCCATGGCTCAGGGTTCAGGCTTCCTCCATCAATCCCACTTCAGAGGTTCAGTCTGGTGGGAAGGTTTTAGTGGGACAGGAGTGGCACAACCCAGAGAACTGGAGGATGGTTTCATGTTGACAATTCTGGGAATGGGTTTCTCAGGCAGGATGCTGGACAACAGGGATCTATGCCCTTCTTTCTTTGAAGCATTTGGATTCCTCGTGTTAGTGCTGTTCCACAGCTTCCACCATCCCTACTCCTTTCATTCCCACTTCCCCAGCTTCCCCGTGTCCTTTCTGAGGGGGAAGAAAGGAACATCGATGGTGGCACCACTTGGCTGCCTCGGACTCCAGCTGGTCCTGGAGTTCCAGGGTGTCCGGCACAGCCGCTCTCAGTGGGGCTGGGACTTGGTTCAGGCCCCACAGTCCTGTCAGTGGCCACTCCCCACTGGGCTCACGCTCTGCCCATGTGGGGCTGTTGGAGGCTCAGAGGCTCTGGCTGAGCACTCCCAGCTCTCCAGTTCCTGACTCATCCCAGGGATGGGGTCCCGCAGTCCCGGTCAGTGCCCTGTTGCCAACGGGGCCCTGTTTTGGGGTGGCCATGGGTACCTGCTGTTCCTCCAGCCTCAGCAGCCCCACAGCAGAAGGGTCCTCTGGGAGCCCAGGCAAGGGATTCAGCTGTGCAATTCCCTCTGTCTCCACAGCAGCTCTCCCAAAAGTTCTTTGGGCTCCCTGAAATACTGTCTCCTGAGGTGATCCATGCCAGGGAGTCCTGGGGCCTCTGGGCCAGTCCCAGTGGGTGTTTTTGCCATTCCCAGTCATGGTCACTTCAGCTTCTGATGTCCCATGACCTGAGTGGCCGGCCTCAGCCAGAGCTGACTTAGAGGACGAGCCCTGTGTATTATGTGACTAACACCATCAGTTTCATTTAGCTAAAAATAGATGACTGAGGTGCTTATGCCAGCTGTTTAACATCAAAACGGCTGCTTTAGAAACTTTCACATAATCTCATGAAGTTATCTGCAAGAAATATAACTGACATGAATAGAGGCTTGTAGGATATTTTAGGTGAAACCCTCCAAGCTGATGACTGGGATCTGGCACAGTTCTGGCCCCTCCTCATCAGGAAAAGCGCCATGAGATCCAGGAGTTTATGTGCTAAAAATACAATCAAGTCACTTTGACTTGCTGATTTGGGCCTATGAAAGCTGGACCCATTTCCAGAACAAATTCAGATGCCTCATCTATGGGTGGATTCACCATGTAGGATTTTCCCAATTGCTTCGGAGGGTTCTCCAGGTCCTTGCTGTGAAACAGGGCTTCCCAGTTACTGCAGACTCTGGATAATGGTGGAGTATTGAGGCAATTGGTGATGGATCTTTCTCAATCCTTTCTCTCCTATAATAATGATTAGGTGCATTACCTTGCTTCTTTTTGATTGTTGCTAAAGCCAAGCACATAATTTTATTATGTATAATGTATAATTTTACTTTTGTGTTGCCTTAATACTCACAGTAGAATAAGACCATTCTTTCCATCAGTTTCTGTGTTCTTTAAACCACCCCCGTCAGTTTGCAGAACAGGTATCGGAGCCTGATGAAAGCAAGGCTCTGCTGTGATCCAGCTGGGCCTCATGGAATGCAGGCGGCCACTGTCAGTCGATGGAACTCCTGGAAGCAAGGCTCAGATGTGGAAAAGGGTTGTGCACCATGGAACCCAAGAGACCCTGATGGAACCAAGGCTGCAGTGAGGCACAGAGGGACCCCATGGAAGCCAGGAGAGCATTGTGAGGCTGTGGAACAATATGGCACCAAGGTTCCACTGGGACTTGACAGAACCCCATGGAAGTGAATCGTCCAAAACTGGGCCAAGAGACACTGCTGAGACAAAGTTCAAGAAGCGGGAATTTGCTTTATTCAGCGTGCCGTGTGCGTGGGGATATCTCCTCCCAACAGCGCACACACAGGCACACAGCAGATTATAATATATGGTTACACTTTATGCAGATTCATAGTTTTCCTTATGAAATGTGGGGTTATGTAAACTATTTCTTAGAACTCATTACAGTAATTCACATGGGTGAGGTGCAGGTGCAGCGCCATGGTAGTGGCACTGAGTAAGGATTCGCATCTCCCTTAGTGGTCCCCTGATGAAGGCTGGACGTCTTCATCGCCATGCCCTTTTCACCATTCTCCTCTAGGCATGCACAGTCTCTTTTCAGCCATTTCAGCAACTTCCTCACTGGTTTTAGCATGATCTGTCCTTCATTTCTGCAAGTTTTATTCCCTATTTCTTGACAAATTTCATCCTGTGTCATAAGCTTGTGGTTAATATTTGCTAGGTTCAATATGCATCTTATTCTTGCTCAAAGGTCTGATTTCCCGTTTCCCACTGTGTGCTGATGATGGATCCAGGGCCCCTCCCTGTGCTGCTGTTGTGTCCCCAGTGCCTTTGGCTCAGAGGAGTTTCACAGTGGCCCTGCAGCTGGGACTGGTGTGACACTGACACTGACCAGCTCCAGCACCCCAAGTTCTATGGACATTTTGAGTGATGGTAAAGCACAGAAATCCTTCCACATTGTGGCCTCTAACTATAAAAGGGTTTGTTTTCTCCTGAAGAGAAATCCTAGTGAATCCTGTAAAGCTGATAATTGTATTCCCATGTTCCACAGCACAGTTTTCTGTACTGCACTGGCTCCCTCATGAGTCAGAGCCCATTGACAGAGTTCTGGGCAATCCGTAGAGTGGGCCCTCCTAGGGAACCCCATTCCTCCCAACATTAGTCGAGAACATACCCAGCAATTAGTTACATTGAATATTTTGGCTACTTTGATCTTTACATTCTCATAAATATTTTCATGACTAATCTCTTGGTGAAACTCGGGGTGTTTCTGGCAAACAAAGAATCTGGCTGACTAACAAGATACAACTTACAGCTATAAGCAGTACTTCAGTGACAAGGTTGCTCATTCTTTTTCCTCAATCTCATTTGTATTAGGAACAATAATTCTGTTGTCCATGGAGCTGGAGCTTTTTTAATTCCAGCATATTGCCCCCAAGGTCCTTTGCTGTTCAGCTTTCCCGTGGTGTCTGTGGGTAACAAGGCTTGGTGTGGTGCTTTCCCCTTTGGCTGGAGAGGTTCCAGCTCCCAGTCCTTGATAAGAACCCAGGCTACTGGCTGGAACTGGTCAGGAAGTCACTCAGTGTCACATCAGCCTTCACATGGAGCCCAGTGGGTCAGAGCATTTTCCAAATGGTCTGTTGGGGCAAACAGGGAGATTTGGTCTGGCAGGATCTGTAAAACAATATCCCACAACATTGACTTGTTCTGGCATAGAACACTGTCCTAGGTTACAATGTAAAATGTGCCCAAAGTATGTATTCTATCACCATCTACATGAAATGTTGTGCACCACTGTTACTCTTGCCCCTTCCCTCCAGACTACCTTCTGTTAATGGCCCATCAATGCCTTCCTGCATGACTCATAGATAACTCCCCCCAGGAGCTATCTCTGTTTGATAAGCAATCAAGGACCCATTACAAGACTGATAAAATGATATCAGCCCATTGTGAGATGCTCCGCCCAGGGGGAGGAGCCAGGCATTCCTACCTGGATATAATCTGGGTTTTGGGACAGCACAGGCAGCCTTACCCACTGGACTCCCAGAGGACAAGAGCTACCAGACCTTTCTGCAAGAACACTGCTTCAACAAGACCACTTCATCTGGACTGCTACCACCACGGTTTCAGGTTGTATTCTGACTCTGTCAGTGATCTTTTGTACCATTGCTTGTGTTTTATTTTATTTTATTTTTTTTTTTCCTCTCCTATTAAATTGTTTTTGTTTTTTTTTTTTTCCTGACTTGGAGTCTCTCACTGGTTTTGCCTTCAAGCCAGCACAAACACAAAATGGGAATACATAGGGACATATTCCCATTATTCCTGCTCACGTTTCAGAATTCAAACAGTGCTGTCTTTCCCCAGAGCTGTTCCCTCAGCTGGCTCGAGAGGGCCATTTGGCCTCTGCACCCACACTCTGGCTCCATTATTAGGACTGCTGGATCCAAACCCTCTATCTCTACAAACAATGCTGATTGGAGGTGGATCTCTTTCTTTCACAATTGTTTTTAAAACTGAAAATATCGATATTTGTGCTACCTGGTCATGGGGTTGAATAATCCAATCTTTTTCTATATTGTTTAACAGATTAACTTCTCCTTGATAATTTGCATCAATTCCTCCTCCTGTTATATGAACACTTTCCAAGGCCAAGCTGCAGGAGCAGTGATCAAACCAAACTGTCTTGGAGGAACACGAAATCCTATTCCTACATTGATAACTCTCATTGGCTTCTGATTTATCCTAATTAATTCCAATGCATGAAGGTCCAGCCCTGCAGCCTCTGGGGTGGCCCTGTCAGGGGCCATCACACCCAGAACAATTTCCCAGGAAGTCCAAGTCTCACTGTCTGTGGTTGTATTTCAAACTGGGTGCAGCTGTGCACACCCAGAGAGTTTCCATTTCCCCGGTGGGCCCATTGTAAAGGGTATGGAGCACATCTGGGAGATGGGTTCTCCATCGGGACAGGTTCCCATCTCAACATTTTTTCAACTGCTCTTTTGACAACCCCTTCACCCATTCAATAAATCCTGCAGCTTGTGGATAGTCTGGTACGTGAAAATCCCAGCAGCCTTAATCACTGTATTTTTCATTGTATCAGACAAAGCTTTCCACATCACAGTATCAGTAAACCCTTTAAAAACAGCCAATTTCTTCCCTTCCTCCTTTATTCCTATTCTACAATTTGCAATGTTTACCACTGACATTTGGGTATTGGCCAGTTCTTTTCTGTCAGGTATTTAGAGTTAGAGAGATTAGCACAAGCTAAAAAATTTGTATTGTCAGCATTATTTAATATTATTGATTTGTAATTATATATATAAATATATATTATTCTGTTGTGTTATATATCTATTATTATTATTCATATTAATATCATTATGATTATTTCACTTGCACAAATGAACCTGAGCTGAAGATTTAAACCTTCCTCTGTCACTCCATGTGGGAGCATTCCAAAACCAATTCTTCCTTCTGTGGTGCTGTTTCCAATGTGCTGTTAACAAAATCCATCCCCATCTTCCCAAACCCACAAGTTCTTTTCCTTTTTCCATATGCAATTTTTGGATGCATTTTAACACATCCAGAAGTTCAGCCTCTTTTAACCGACTGCCCCACTGCTGACAGGGTGCTCTGACCTCAGCCCACTCCAGAGCCAGAGAGCTCTAGGGAAGGGCTTACGATCCAGGAATTTTGGATAGGACTAATTCCTTATTTATGTTTAAAAAGTGACATTTTGTGGTGATCTGGTGAGACTTCACCAGTTTTAATTTACCAGTGGGCAGGATCAGCACCAAAGACACAAACACCACCTGAAGGAATCAGTGTCATTTACTGCAGTTCAAAGCTACAAAGGAGCACAAAAGGAGCAGCTCAGCAATGCACCCAACCATCACTGCCAAAGATTGCCTGCAGGGATTGAGAAAGATCCATCACCAGTTCCCCTCAGACTTTCCCATCACCCACATGCACACATCAGCTGGGGGAAGCTGTCCCAGCCAAGGACTGCAGAGCCACTCCCGGACACTGGGAATTGCTGCAGGTGCCTCCAGCCACAGGTGAGGCTCCAACCTGGCTGGGAGAGGGCCCAGCTCTGACAGTGCTGAATAAACAAACTGACAGCACTTCTAGTGCAGGAACAGCTGGTTTCATCCTCCTCTTGGGTCCCTCCCAAAGCCTGGCCAGGGCCCAAGGAGGAACCAAGGGAGGTGACTTTGACCATCCAGCCCCAAACAAGGCCAGATGTCAGATTTCATGGCCTGGTCTGGCTTCTAAACACAGAAAGGTCAATACGTGTCTCACTCATGAGTGGATACATCTATCACAGTGCTAATGACCATG
>JANEHK010000615.1:0-20899 GCA_025960845.1 Tachycineta bicolor | reverse complement strand
AAGATCAAGCAAAACATAAGAAGACCTCTAGAGGTGCCAAACTCAGGAATCCGAGATGGAACAAGACGAGGACCTAGGCGCCAGGGAATCATCTGCCATGACCTACTGGCCAGCAAACAGAACGGACTGCAACAGACCTGAGGGCGGCAGAGACCTATATAGGACGGGGTAAGCTGTCAAATATAGAAACATGGGGGGGGAATCCCTTTCACAAACACAGTTAAACACTTTTTCTGTTCTGGAAAATTTAATTTCAGCCCATCCGGTCACTGTTTCCAGACAGGAACTGGAGTCCTTGTTAATCTGGGTCCATAATTTATACTCAGATGTCAAGACTCAGGATTTATTTAAGCCATATTTATGGCAGGATGTAAATAGACAGTTATATCACTGCGCCACCCTCAAAGATAAGGGGGCACTCAGGCTTTTATCTGCAGGTTGAGTATTGTCAGAGTCCAGGGCATTACTTTGGTCACCCTGGAAGGCCTGAGACCTGGATGGGGGGTCTCAGACTCTGGCACAGAGCCCAGGAAGACACTGGCTTTTATCCCAGTCCATGGGAAAGGCTTCCAACACTGAGAGATGAATTACAGGCAACAAGAGTGTGAAAGATAGTAGTTTAGCTTATCACAGGGTGAAAAATCACAGTTTTAGGTTCTTTAGTATAGAAGTGGATGGGAGCAAGATGGAGGACTTTGGGCGTTGTCTCTTGCTTCTTCTTTCTTCGTCACTCACTCAATTTTCTGCAGTGACAGTGGCACAAAGTAATTTAAGGAGATTGGGTCAGAGTAGAGATGACCTCTTTAGTATAGGTAGTAGGTATTGGCAAGTAACTATAAATAAACAAGACATAATAATTAGTATAAAAGACAGTGACCTCCCAGCAGGAGGGACTTTCACCTGATGCCCGAGCAGCTGCACAGACCTTGGCTGGGCACAGAGAGAATTGTAAGATAAGAAATAATAAAAAAAGCACTCAACCTTGAGAAATCAGAATTTGAAGACTCTGTTTCATTGTTGCATCTGGCTCAGGGCTTTTCAGAAGGCAAATGTGATATATGACCTAAAGTTAATTCGTGTTGTGAAGTGTAATTACTCTACGATGAAATGTAATAATATGCAATGTAAAATTGACCTGCTTTCAGTCTAAGTTGAGATCGGTAAACCTAAAGGTATGTTTAGGGTTAACTAAGACTAAAACAGCACGGAGGGACGCAAGGGTCGAGAGAAAGAAGGAATTTCTGCAGGGAATCGCTTCAGGACAAACCTACAGAAAAGCACCATGAGCGGAAAATGGGAGATGGGCGCGCTAATGATTGAATGATTAGATCAGATCGATATCTTATCTGTTCTGGCCCGATTTAACATTTCCAAACCTCCTCCGACACGGCAATCATGGCATTGTTCCACCTTGAGAATCCATTCAACGGACCCCGGACCTGAACATGAATATCTAATGAAGCTACCACGGAGGGGGAGTCTTATGGTCTTGGTCCACTCTCAGCGGAAGACTGTAAAAAAACCAGCAGTATTGGACCCAATTTGTGAACAGAGGGGGTGACAGGCTGACAGAGTCTGTTACCGCATTCACCCAGTGCCAAAACCCCGGGATTCAATGCTGTCCCTTTTAATTGTGGCTACCGGAGACTGTGATTTAAGTCTCAAAATAAAATTCTAAATTTTGATTTACTGAATTTGGCTTGGCGATTTATTACACAAAAAACTTTAAACCCACCATAATCTCGAGAGGGTAACACTCGAGAGAGTATTACTCGAGATAATGTCCCAGAGAAACCCAGAAAACCCTCAAATGCTGCAGAACACGATGGCGGGGGCCCTTCCAGCCTCTGGCGCTGAGCCAAGGTATGTGACCACTCCCACTGCACTGTTAAGGGAAGGTTTTATCCCGGCAGAAGCAGGAGGGACCACTTACCAAGGAGCTCAAACAGAATTAGAGCAAACCCCATCTCCAACTCCTGGAAAAGTGAAATTACTTATACACCTTCCACATCAAGAAGAATGGGACATGGCACTTTGAAGCTTGTTCCCACTGCGCCTGCGCAGGCGCCCCGGGAGGGAGGATCTGGGGAAACGGGGTCTAGCGGAACAGATCTCCCAACTCCACCTTCCTCCCCTCTCCAATCTCCACCTCAGTGGCAGTCCCAGACGCCTCAACCTACCCCGAGACACAAAATCCCTAAATCTACATCACTGGTGCCCCTCGACCCCCTCCATCCAACAGGGACGGGTCCGGAGCTGCGGCTCGGGAGCTCTGTACCACCCTCTTCCCCCTGCGTCACAGACGAGGTGGCGGAGGGGGGAGCGGGGGTGGGAGGAGCGGCTGCGCCGGCGAGCGACGCGCCCGAGGGGGCAGAGCCACCGCACGGGGTTGCAGTGGCAGCAGAGGCGGAGCTGCAAGAGTCAGCGTGTGGGGAAGCAGCGAAGGTGGGTGTGGCAGAGCAAGCGCAAGGGGCGGCAACGAAGGCGCGGCGGTTCCAACCCGAGCTCAGCGGGGCGGGGGTTGGGCCGCAGGAGGAGGAGCGGGACCGCGCCGTGCGGAGACCTGCGGGGTTCGCGGAAGACGCTAGTTTGACGGCGGCAGATGCTGGCACGGGGCCAGGAGGGGCAGAAATGGGGCAGGAACAGGGCGGAGGTTTCCCTCTGGGCGCCTCCCTCTCACAGCAAGCGGCGCCTCACCCGTCCCCTCCCATCAGCGCCGAAGCAGCGGCGGCGCTGATTCCCAGTGTTCGCCCAGAGCAGCCAGCAGACTCAAAGCTGTTTTCAGAAACAACAGCCAGGGCGGGGGATTTTTTTCAAAAACACCAGGCAATTTCAACCGTGACCGCAGAAATCCTCATTCCATTCCGCTCGAAGCGAAGCTTCGATCCAGCGCAATTGATCAATCTAGCGCCAGCGCCACCTAGTGGCAAAACAGCACGATTGCAGCAGCTTTACCCTACGATTTACGAAAAAATATTTCAATTTGGAACAATTTCTAAAGCAATTTAACACCGCAGAACAAGGATTTTTGCCAGTTTCTGAGGAACACAGAGCTCAAAACATTCCTGCTTCAGAATAGCAGCAGACATATATTGCTGATGAAAACATCATCAGAATCACAGCCTCGCAAGGCATTCCTATATCATCTCAAGCCTCATTTCTGGACCACAGCAACTGGTGCTTCAGCTCCTCGCATGCCTGGTCCAAGGCTCTGGTTTCCAGAACAACCAGAGCAGAAACCTAGTTCCTCAAGTCATCCACACTCCTTTCCATTTTCAAAAGACTTTATGAGGCAATTTTTCCTTCAGTTAAAAGACTGTGCTTTGGAATTTTACCCACATCGGGCAGCACACTTTTCTCAGTTATCCCTTCCAGCACAAGGTGGCCTCTCCCTTCCCACATCCCCTGTACATACTCCCTACATGTCTATGCCGAGGTTACCTGCTGGGTCCATGGCGGTTTCAGCCATGGTTTCTCCTGGATGTGCTCCAGATGAACTGTACCTCCCCATGCCTCAAACAGGAGGGGAGGGGTGCCTGGGATGCAAGTAACCCACGGATCAGAAGGGGCTGCATCAGGGCAAAATGCACAGCAATTAACTCCACTTTATAGACATATTCCTACAGGTTCATCCAGTGCAACAGACTGGGCAGATATTAGGAAGAAAGCTTGTAATGGTTTTAATTTAATAAAACCTGGCAGAAACACTAATTAATGTAGGGGTTTTAGTGTTAATATTTTTGTGGGAGGGAGAGATTAGGAGAAAAATAAACAAAGCAGGCTTAAGTTTAAAAATGAACAAAAAATGGTTTTATTAACACGCACTAAAAGAATAGAGAAAATAAACTAAAACAGAATGAAACTTTTTAAAAAAACACACTTCTTTCCTCTTACAAACTATTAACTTTCTTATTAAACAACGTAGAAAGACACAACTTAGGATTTTCAGTCAGTTTCACTACTTAGACATAACTACACATTATTTTAGGAGAAGAGTCCTTCTAAGATCTTTCATGAAGATGTTTGCTACAAGACACAATAGTCCAGTGCTGTCACACATCTACTGCCACCCGGAGTTTTTGCAGACTGTGATGTTCTATCTGCAGAGCTTCCCAGTGTATTTGGGGTATTATTTACGAATACTTCTTCTTATCTAAAATTATCTTTGTCTCAAAAGGCTGAGACCTCCTTTTCGACCCAGGAGCGGGGGTTTTCAAAGTTCCCAAATAAATCTCTATTACACTAGTCTTTAATTTTGATTAGAATGGCATTCAACCCAAAATAAATACTAAGAATGCTGCAAAGAACAGTTCATTTCTTCATAATTTACCTTAGAAGAGTCCAGTTAAAAAATGTCCACTCCTTCAATCTTATTCCAATATTATTAGTTCTTTCACTTCTCATCTAACTGACTTCATGCAGTGCCTGTTCTATGTACCTTCTGTTTTCTTCTTTCTTCTTTCTCTCAAGGAAGAATTGTGCTTTAAAAGTTCTGTATTGCTAAGAAAGGGTTAAATTTTTTGCCCGGGCTTGCAAAGACAGGTGCACAGGCCGAGCTGGTAGAAGAAACCGGCAATTGTCTCTTTTTCCACCCCTCGGTCTCATCTAAAGCAGTCCAGCTCAAAGTTATCACTAAGCTGCAAAGAAAGGCTTCACCTGTGCTGCTTTCATGCGAGCAACAGTTTTTAGAGGGCTCGGCCAGGCCTGGCCCAGCCGCCCAGAGGCAGAAGGGCCTGACCTAGGCCTCCCCCCCACCACTGCATTCAGGCAGCAGTTCTCAGAAGCCTGGCCGGGCCCGGCCCAGCCGGCAATGGCGGGGCTAACCTGGGCTCCCCCTGCTCTCTATGCAGGCAGCAGCTTCTGAAAGCCCAGCCGGGCCTGGCCCGTCCGCCCAGAGGGTAGCAGAGCCCGACCCGGACCCAGCTCCGACCCAAGTTGTTACCTCCTGGCCGATCACTGAAGCAAGAGAGTGGCAATCAGCTGCAGATAAGTTTTAAATGTTCCTTCCAAAGTCGCACTGACACTTCTCATTGGTCAACTTAGCTGTCAATATCCCAGCCTGCTTTCTAATAGGTCCTTGTCCTCCTCCCCCCCAACCTACGCCACGGTTAGGGCAGGGAAACAACATTTTACAGTTCTCTATATCTAGAAAACAAAATTGTGCTAACCTGTGATAAAGCATTAAAGGAGAAAGATTTTGAAACAGGAGATACAGAAAGTATCGCATTGCCAGTAGCTTATGGCCTACAGAATGCAAACGCTAGATAGGAACATTTAGACCATGAAGTGATCAAAGCCCTCATGAAAGCAGTGAAAGGCAATGGTTTAGGATCTCCATATTTTAAACAGCTTTTGAAAGGCATATTTAATACTTATGATTTGACACCAAATGACTGCAGAGCCATCGCTTCAACGATTCTTACAGATTCACAACTTCTCATATGGGAGGCGAAATGGAGAAGAGCTCTTGGAGAACTGAGGTACAGATATCAAGGAGGACCACATGCAGCTTTCACCATACCTCAGTTAGCAGGAGACCCACCCTACTACAGACCTGAAGATCAAGCTGAACATCTGCCTCAAGATGTGCTTGCAGATATCAAAGAAGCAGCACAAAAAGCAATTTTTCAAATTCCACCAGCCGGAACTCCTGAAGGCATTTATACAGAGATCAAGCAAGGTCTTTCTGAACCTTTTACTTCATTCCTCGATTGTCTCAAACAAGCAGTGGACAGGCAAGTGAGTGACAAAGCAGCAAAGCCACATCTGCTTTGGAGCCTTGCATTAGCAAATGCCAATGTGGTATGGAAACGCATCAACAGTGCCATGCCTGGTCAACCCACTGTGACTGAGATGGTAGAAGCCTGCAGCAAGATAAGCACTCCTGCAAGTGTAGCAGCAGTTCAAGCAAATGTTTCTGGAAAACTATTCAGAAAACTCATGGAAGCTTCAGATTAAAGATTAGAAAAGAATTTCACAGCATTTCAAGTAACCCCTCGACAAGACAACTCTACAGAAGGGAAGATGACGATTGTCCATCCCTTCATTGCACAGAAACCCATCACAGTATAGGAAAGAGACATTCTATCACAGTGGGGAATGGAAATAGAAGTGGATTTTTAATTGGAGTAATTTACTATATTTGGGTCTGAGTTGAGTTATGTTTTAGTATTCTATTAATATTAAGTGTAATTTCTGTATGGTTCAAGTTTAGGCCCTCTTAAGTGTAAGTTAAATCTGAGATCAAGATTTATAAAGTTTAAGTGATAATCAGTTGATACCTTATTAAAGTTTTATTTCATGGAGGTTTTAAATTATCCTACGTTTTGTTAAAATATGCTTATCTAATTTGCAAAGCTTAGTTGTTTTTTAGAAATAAGACGGCTTTGACTGAGACAGCTGTGATGAAACACTGAAAAGCTTGTTTATGGATGGAAGAAGATATAATTTTTGCATTGTGAGTGTTATAGGTTGCTGTGAGAGTCAAGAGTTTTCTCTCATACAAAGTCTTGTACCAGGGTTAAAAGATGAATGGAACTTACAGCTTTTTTGTCTTTAGAGATGTGCATTCAGTTTCTTATCTCAAGGTCCGCACGCCGCTAACACCTAGCAGCGCGCTGGAAAACACAGCTGGAAAGAATGCCAGCCAGAGAATTCCAAGGTCTTTTAAAGTTTTCTAGTCCAATTAACTCCTAAAATGTACTATATTTACAGTTTTGTGCCAATAATCGCTACCTATTCTAGACACACAATTTCTGCATCAAACCCATTCTACCAATGTCTTTGTGCCACTGTTACAGCAGAAAATGGAGTAGAAGAAGATGAGACACTGCCCAAAATCCTCCATCTTGCTGTCGTCTATCTCCATACTAAATCCCCAAAACTACAAATTTTCATCCTGTGAAAAACTAAACTACTATTTATTTCAAATCTTTGTTGCTTTTAATTCATCTCTAAGTGTTGGAAGTTTTTCTCATGGACTAAGGTCAAAGGCAATGCTTTCCTGGGATCCCAGTCAGGGTCTTGGACCCCCCCAGGGCAGTTCGAGGGATTTTTGATGAGCCCTGGACTCCAACATCTCCCCCTCCTGTTTGAACCAAAAGCACTTCTTTGGCAGTTTTGTCCATGGATTGTCGAATGCACCGAAGTAGACATGGCACAAGCATCAAAAGAACTACAATACCAATTAATATATATATAGCTGTTCTTAAAATTCCCTTCCACATTGGTGGAAGGTCAAATAAATTGAACACACCATCCATCCATGATCCAGTTTCTTCCCCAAGTTTGTTCATTCCATCCTCCAATTGCCTTATGCTCTCAGGAATAGATTTTGAATGATCCGATAAATTCACGCAACACATTCCCTCAAATTCTTTATATCCATGTCCATGCACTAATAACAGATAGTCACTTGCAGCTCTGTTTTGAAGAGTTGCTCGTCTCGCACTGTTAACATCAGTTAACAAATTACTCAGTGCGAGAGTGGTAGCACGGGCGTGCTTACTCAACCAACAGCCCATTTGATCCAATTGTTTCAAGGCTGCTCCCGCTGTAGCCTGTGGCAAAAGCAGAGCTGTTATAACTCTCTGGCCTTTTTTCCATGTACTAACATTATCATCACAATTGGAACTATATTGAGTGACAGATCTTTTTCCTCTACGTTCTTGTTCTTTTATCAGAGTCATGTTGGGTGTTAGCAAAGAAAATCTCCCAATACTGCATGGACCTCCTTTGACATTTGCAGGGATGGCAGGCCAAAGTCTGTCCCCACAAATGAAAAAGATCCCTCGTGGCAATTACAATGGAACCTGGTTGGATGGTATGACTGCCATCTTTGTGTAACTATACCAAGATGCTGCATTTTTATAAATGACATGATTTGGAGTAACATCTATCATTTTATTCTCACTCTGTTTCGACCCAGAAAAACCAAATATTATACAAAATTCTATTTCCACTGAACCAAGGATTTCCAGTTCCTGAGGTTCGTAAAGAGCCTCAGGGAGAAATTTGGTCCAGACACCCCGTTTATCCACAGGGTTCAAGATCAACTGCGAACATTTTAGAGGGACGTTGTCTGGAATTGGCCATTTATCCACTGGCAAACCTACTACACATGTTGAGAATGGCTTCTTTGGCCTTGAATGAGTCAAACAGATGGTGTCCAAGCCTGACACATTGGCCAGAGTTTCCCAAACATTTTCCCTTGGTTGATTCATGGGCAAAACAGCTGCATTGCTTAAGGCAATCCGTAAGATAAAAAGGCACAAGTATAATACTTGATCAAACTTCATGTTCAATGGCCTTATTTCCCATGGGAATCTCTGAAATGCATCACTACACCACATTTTCTTGCAGAAAAGAAAAAGAAACCCAAGCCCCAGAGTCTTTGCACATAGAATGGAGAGATGGCTGCAGTCTTGACACTGGTTCATGTCTGAGTGTTCACGTCTCTGTTTCTGGGGTCAGCATCTGCTTGCCTCTGGACTCGACAGGGCTTCATGTGTCTTGCCGAAACCCACTTCGGTCCTGCTCCTGTGGAGACACAAGCATAACTCTTGCCCCAAGTTATTAATTGGAATGGTCCTTCAATCTGCCGTGTCTCTGGGTTTCTGATCAAAAGTAAAGGATTGTCCTTCAATTTTGCCTGCGTGCTGTTTGAGAAATGCCTGATGATTGGTGGAGTAGGTTCTGCCAAAGAGCCATTCAAAAAATTTAAAACATATAAAGCTTTGCTCAACCACAACTGAGGCGTCGCCTCTGCCTCCCCCCTTTTCTGTCTATTCAAAAGGGATTTAGGAGTTTGGTGTGTCCTCTCATTGATTGCTTGACCTGTGGGAGAAAGAGGAATACCATAGGTGTGATTAACACCCCAGTTTTTCAAAAATTTATCAAGTATTTTTCCCCTATAAGTCGGACCACTGTCTGTTTTTATTTCTTGAGGATCGCCCAATGATGCAAATGCTTGTAAAAAATGTTGACAAGCATGTTGTGATGTTTCACCTGTGTGCAGAGAGGCAAAAACTGCACCTGAAAAGGTGTCCACTGATACACGGACATTATTGAGTTTGCCGAAAGATGGGTACTTTGTGACATCAGCCTGCCATTATTGCAGACTCTGTAATCCTCTTGGATTGACTGTGCCTGTGGAAGCAGGAGGTTGCACAAGCTGACAGTCTGGAGAAGTATTTATGATTTCCTTTGCTTGACTCTTAGAGATGTGAAAGGTTTCCATCAGTGCTTGTGCATTCTGATGAAAAAATGCATGACTCAACCTTGCTTGTTCAAAGATGTTTGGCAGAGTATTTGAAATTGGCATGGTCAATTTATCTGCGCCCACATTACCTCCTGCTTAAATTCCTGGAAGAGAGGAGCGTGCTCTAATGTGAGAGAGAAAGTATTCATGTTCTCTTTGCTGCAATAATGTTTGCATACAAACAAGATATGAATATAAATCCTCATTATTGACTTCTCTCAACAGTGACCCTTCTATTCTTTTAACCACATTTGCCACATAAGCTGAATCTGTGATTAGATTAAAAGGTTGTTGAAACAATTCAAATGTTCTGACCACTGCTGCTAATTCCACAGTCTGAGGGTGAATCTTGTATTATTCTTATGTCTGAATCCCATTCTTTTGTGATTGCATTTTGCCAAGTGATTACTGATTTGTGTTTTTCCCAAACTGTCAGTAAATATTGTTATTGCATCCAACAGTTTTCCACTTATTTTTGGCTTTTCTCTAAAACTTAATTTTGCTTGCAGCAATCTGTGACTTGGAAAATGAATTGTACAAACACCTGAATAATCTAACAATGCAGTTCGCAAATCATCTGATTTTTGCAATGCCCAATCAGAATATTCTTTTTTCAGGGGCAGGTAAATTGTTGCAGTCTTTGCCTGCCATTGTCAACAATCTTGCCCAAGCTTTGATTATAATCTGAGCTGACATTTCCAAATCTGTGACAATTGTTTTTGAGGATCTATAAAGTAAAAAGATCCATTCTATGATCAACAAAGGGTCTCTCTGAGTCCCATTGAAAAATGAGACCATACAATTGTGTTCTTTCTCCCAGCACCGTGAGAAAGAATGGCAATGTCACCACAAAGCAATGTGCTTGTCTTTGATGAAGAACTTCAGCAATTCTCTCAAGGGTTTCTTGAGCTTCAGGTGTGAGGGTTCTGGGAGATTTGATGTTGCAGTCTCCTCTCAAGAGGTTGAACAGCGATGCAAGTTCATAGTTTGTGATTCCCAGAACTGGTTTCATCCAGTTAATCTCTCCCAAAAGCTGTTGCAGATCTTGTAAATTGCTGATCTCAGTCCTGACCTGAATTTTCTGTGGTCTTATTGTTTGTTCCGTGATCTTCCATCCCAAATATTTCCTCGGTGCAATCTCCTGAATTTTCGATGTGGAGATTTCCAGTCCTGCATTCTGAACTTCTGCAATCACCTTGTCACGAGCTTCTTGCAACTCTTGCCGCAACGGTGCTGTGATGAGCAAATCATCCATATAATGAATGATCCTTGCCTTTGGATATTTTTTCTGCACTGGAGACAAAGCTCGTGCCATGAACCACTGGCAGACAGTTGGAGAATTCTTGATGAAATACGAATTTAAAGAGCTAAGATTTTAGCTAAGGGTTAGAAGCAATTTATATTGATCAAGATGTAAGCTAGATTAGTAAATGGTAGGTTAATAATTATTCGATGCCCAAGCTAGAGCTAACTGTTATATTATGAACTTGTTTATAGAAAAAGTGGAGTAAGTGAACTGTCATAAGAACAGATTGAAACCACTAAGAATAATGGCCAGCACCTGGACTTGGTATCAATCAATCACGAAGCAGGGGACCTTGGATCATGCCAGAGGGTCACAGAGACCTGATGAAGACTCTCCTGACTTCATCCTTTGAGACCACTGACCCAATTCAAGACCACCAACCCAATTCAAGAGAAGAACTGCGCACACGTGAAGGACTAATGGCCTCATTTTAACAGAGAGTGAGGATGGGAGGTGCTGGGGTTATGCATATGTATTGTATGTAAGATCAAGGAAAATAAATAGAGAGCAAAGAACCTTGTTCAGGGCGGCCACGCCTTTTGGAGATGACTCTCGTGCCACCTGCTGGGGAATAAACAAACCACTTTCTAACTTTAACTAGTTAAAGGGTCTTTGTTCATGATTATATTGGTTTTCACTGACTCAATTTGGCAAGCCAGCCAGGAGAAGGTTCTGCCCATCTGTGAGACCAGCTGGAGTGGAGGACCCCCTCAGGGCACCCCTGGGATATTCCTGGAAGAGTGGTCTCCACTGCCCGACCTGTTCATCCAGCAGCAGTCAAGAACTCCTGACTACTAAAACTCCGGACAAAAAGGTATGTTTAGAAAAAAAATTAAAACAGCTTGAACAGTGACCTGTAAAGCACACGTGTGGTCAGGAAAGGCTGTTGGTAAGTTGTGGGAGACGTCCCATGCACAACTTGTGCCTCTGTAGTGTGCTTGCAAGCTTGATTGGTATCTGGTCAGTTGTACTTGGTTGCCAGCAGAGAAAGTTGTTAAGCTGTTGTACTGGGCTGTGGAGGGCTCTGGCTGTTGTTACTGGCAGAAGGGGATTTTGCCATTTGCTGTGCCATATGCTCAGTTTTCTAGCAATCTGGGGCTAGCAATTGCAAGGGCAAAACCTGATTTGTGGTTGTTACACTGTGTGAATGTGTCCTGACTGTGAGAACAATTGTGAGAGAGTTTGTTGAGACGTGCTACCAGAATGAAGTGACTGAGGAGTTTGGACCCTCGGTTCTGTTTTCGGGAGACTGAAACAGCTGGGGAAAAACAAAGCGAGTGGGGTGTATGAGAACCCTCAAAGCCCCCTCCCCGCTGTGACTGTGGTGTGTGTGTTTTGGTTACCGTGAGGGTGTTCACTGTAACTGTATTTTTGAGGCAACATCCATCTTGTGTTAAAAGTTTTAAGTGCAGCATATGCTGAGTGAAGGAGTTGATTAGCCTCTGAGAGCTGAGGCGTGAACGTTTTTGAAGTAGATTGAGGACAGACAAAGGACAGGACCAGTTTGGCAAGAAGAAATAGAAACCCTTGACAAGAGCTTGGTTGTGATTTTAGGTACGGAGGTTGTGTTTGTAGGTTGTTGGAATTAAAATAAGGGTAACTTTGGTCTGAGAACTCGATCTGGCCAGACGAATAAAAGGAATTCTTTTACCTCAGTGGTTTGGGCTTGACTTGTGGGACTTTGTGAATTTAATAAACTGGTGGATAGACAGAGGAAATGAGAGAATATATTTAGAAGGTTTATATCAGATGTCTGTTGGGAGACTAGTGGCTCTGGATTGGGAGCAACAGGCTGTGGAGAATTTAGAAAGTCAAGAAGGAGTGAATGGAATAGCTTGTATTTTTGGGAATTTTCTTGCAGCTTTTGGTGCATCTAGAGGTTGTCACTGTGCCTGGGTGCTTTTGCAGTATAAAATTTGTGCAGGACGTTACTATTGTTCTTCTGCTAACCGGTACAGAGAATGTGTCCAGTGTAAACAACAGCTCCTTGATTGAGCTGTTTTAGAGCCTAGGATTTTAACACATTTAGTAAAGCAATTTCTATTTCAACTCCAGCTCCAGCTCTAAGCACAGCTGAATCAACTCTGATTTCTATTTCAAGTTCAGCTTCGCCTTCCATTTTATCCCCTACTCCAACTACTCTGCTTACTCCTAAATCTCTCCCACTGCCCAGCAGTGACAGTGGGGAAGAGGAGCCCTCTCCAAAGTGTCCTACAGCATCCTGGATTCAGAAACAAATCAAAGAAGAGGACATCAAAAAGGGGCGGCAGTGGTTGCTTATGTTAAGGAAAACTGAGATGGACTGGAGGATCTTACTGTAGAAGACCCTCTAGTTATAATGAAACTAGGGAACAAGGAAAAAGAAATGAAGATTTTGATAAACATGGGGGCAACATATTCAGTGTTAAAGAAAGATTTAATAACAATAACAGATTATTATGTCATGGTAAAAGGGGTAACTGGCCAATCTGAAAAAGCTTAATTTTGTAGGTCATTGAAATATAAACTTGGGAAACAATGGGGAATTCACAGGCTTCTATATATGCCCAGTGTTCCATCAGCACTTTTGGGTAGGGATCTATTGGAACTATTAGAGGCAAAAATAATATTTAAAAATGGAGAGATTACTTTGGAGGTTAAGGACCAACAATATGTGGAATTGTTAAGTTTGATGTAGATAACTAATGAGGCTAAATTTAAAAGTAAAGGTGAGATTTACAGGAAAATAATGGATAGGGCATTTCCTGGGGTTTGAGCTTTTAACATACCAGGAGAGCAAAGAATGCACCCCCAGTGCAAGTTAAGTTTAAAGAAAAAAACTCACTATGTAGAGTTAAGCAATATCCCCTGAAAAAAACGGAAAAGTTAAGGGATTAGCTCAGTGATTGAAAATTTTTTACCTGTTAAAAAGCCTGATGGATTATATTGAATAGTATACGATTTAAGAGCTGTTAAGAGGATAACTGTGGATTTATACCCAGTGGTTGCCAACCCCTATGTAAGAGTCTGTCTGAAGTTCTCCTCATTTGCCTCACGATCGCCATAAGGACCCCGAGGACCCCACTGCAGTTCTGGCCTGCTCGAGGTGGATGCTTGCCAATCGTCTGCAGGCGCATTTTCCTGTGTCACCATGCCACGGTACACGGGCTGTGAGCAGTGTAATGGTGGTTCTGTACCTGAAGATTACACCTGCTTCACGGTCCCTGCTTCATGACAATAGCCTATGAATTTCCCCACCTCTTGGCCAAGGGAACTTTCTGGGGAAATTTTGGTGGTCCCCCACGGAAAATCCTTCATCTGCTTCGCAACCACCGTGACAGACAGAGATCAAAACCCCCTTCCAAGGACTGAGATTGAGACCCCTATATGAAGCCCCTCTCAAGGACTGAGACATCAGACCCTGACGACCCCAGTATAGGGGGCTGGGGCTGACTCAACCAAAGCGAGATGTTTGCCTGGAGGCGTGATCGTTGGACCAAGAAGACAATGGCTCTCGCTTACTGCTAAGAACATGGACTACCTGTTCCCCCCCTCGGGGGTTTCAATACATTTACCTGTTCCCCCCGTGACTAAGGACTATAATAAAAACCCCTGAGTTAACCAGAAATTCGGAGAGAGAGACCCTCCCTGACGTGACAGGCGGACCCGTCGACCGGACCATGAGGACTCCGTCTCCACGTTTGGTAGCTATATTCCCCCTTTCCTCCGTCTCTCTCTCTCTCTCTTTCCCTCTTTCTCTATCCCTTTCTCTCACTCTTAATCCCTCTATCGCATTTGCTATGGTCAATCAATAAAAAGTGCATTTGTTTTAATGCTGAAATCCCCTCTGTGTGGTGTTTTGCACTCTGAGATCAGTAAACGAACCATCATGACCCCCGCTTGTACGAGCGGATCGTGACACCCCTATACTTTGTTAACTTGTTTAACACCTGAACTAACATGGTTTATTGTTTTAGATTTAAAGGATGCTTTCATTTGCCTTTGTCTCCATGAAGCCAGCCAGAAAATTTTTGCATTTGAATAAAAAACTCAGCTCACATGGACAGTGCTTTTGCAGGAGTTCAAAAAATTGTCCACCTTGTTTAGAGAACAGCTAGCAAAAGATCTGGAATCCTGGGAAGCTCCATCAGGAGAAGGACAGCTGTTACAGTATGTGGATGACCTCCTGATGGCTACCAAAACTCAAGAGACATGTCTGGAGTGGATGGTAAGCCTCCTAAACTTTTTGGGCCTACAGGGCTATCGAGTATCCCAGAAGAAAGCCCAGATGGTGAAGCAAACAGTTATTTATTTGGGCTACAAGGTTCGTACTAGACCAAGAACCTTAGGACAGGATCAAAAGGAAGCAATATGGCAGACCCCAAAACTCCAGACAGTAAAAGAACTGAGAACTTTTCTAGGCATGACAGGGGGTGCCAACTGCGTGGGTTGCTTGTTAAACCTCTGTATGCCCTGATCACAGAAGGGAGCAGGGATCTCCAAAAGAAGCAACTCGAGTCTTCGACCAGCTAAAGAAGGCCCTCATGTCAGCTCCAGCCCTGGGACTTCCGGACATGAGTAAACCAGTTCTTTTTGTTTTCACACGAGAAGCAGGGGATTGCCTTGGGAATACCAGTACAAAACCTGGGCCCATACTGGAGGGTGGTTGCTTATCTCTCCAAACAGCTGGACACAGCAGCTAAGGGATGGCCAGGGTGCCTCAGAGCCATTGCAGCAGTGGCAGTGAATATCCAGGAGGCATGCAAGTTCACTCTAGGCTAGAAGATGACCGTGCTAGTATCCCACACAGTATCTACAGAGTATCTGCAGTCCTAGAAGTGAAAAGGGGGCACTGGCTCTCCCCACAGCAATTCCTGAAGTACCAGGCCATACTGGTAGAACAAGATGATGTTGTGATTGTGGTAACTAACATTGTGAATCCAGCTTCCTTCCTCAGCTGGAGTATGGGAGAACCAGTGATCCATGAGTGCCTGGAGGCCATCAAAGCTACCTACTCCGGTCACCTGGATCTGAAGGACACCCTGCTTGAGAATGCTGAGACCTGGTTCACCGATGGAAGCAGCTATGTCAACAGTGGAAGAAGGCATGCTGGGCATGCAGTTACCATGAGCAGAGAGGTAATAGAGTCTGGATCATTTAATGGGTTGGCACAGTTTTATTTTCTAATTACAGAGAAGTGTAGAATGTGTTTCTCTGCCAGGACCTTAGTGTTGCTTTAGGGGGGGAAGACAGGGACCTATCAGAAAGCTAGCCAAGATATTGGCAGCTAGTTTGACCAAAAAGGATGCCAATGTGACTTTTGAAAGGACATTTACAACTCTCATCTCAGGCAGATTGCTCCCTCGCTTCTGGGTCAGCCAGGAGGTAACCTTGTGGGGCAGCAGAGGAGGGCCCGGCTCAGGCCCTGCTGCCCTTCGGTGACCAGGCTGAGCCCAGCCAAGCCTCTGGAAGCTGCTGCCGACACGGGGAGCAGCTCCTCAGAGGAGGCAGCAAGTGGTGCCGAAGCCCCGGGAGTCATCCGGGAGATTGGGAGTTGCCTGGACGGGTGAACGACGGCCGAGCGGCGGGACCAGCTCGGCGGGAGGGACGCCTCCGGACCCACGCAGAGGATGGAAGCTCTCGTAAAGGTCGTTTCTCAGATTCATAAGCAGTGGGGAATTGATTGTAAAGCAAAAGATTTTACCCTCGCAGTGACGAGGCTTTTGCAACTTAGTATTATTGATAGACCGGTGGATATCCTCCACCCAGATGTTTGGGATCAATGCACTAAGGCTCTTGCCGACGACACAATGTCTTCTGGCTCAGGGAAAAATCTTAAGGCATGGGGAAGGGTCATGGAAGCCTTACAGAAGGCTCTGCACGAGCAAGAAACCTGGAAAAGCTGCCCGAAATTGTTTAAAGATTTCTCCTCAATTGGGTATCGCGGCAGCGACGCAAACTTTCTCAGAAGGAACTGTTGTTGAGAATTTTCAGAGTGTAAAAGAATGTAGTCTGAAAGTTAATGATAATGTTCAGAGTGTTGATGGGGTTGGTTCTGCAGAGTGCAGAGGCTTGGAGGAGCAAGGGCTCGCTTCAGAGCCTCCAAACTCAAGGTCACTCGCTGAGGAGATAAAACAGATGCAGTCATTTTACAACAGTCTAGCTGAAGAAGCTAGGAATGCTGGAAAAGCAGGGGAGGGACCTCCACCTTATCCGCCTCAAGAGAGCGCTGAATCCGAGAGGGAAAGCAGGACAGAAAACAAAGAAGGCCATTTAGATAGTGGGCTCTTTGCCAATGAAACCAAAGAGAGCTTGTTTGCTAACGTGGGGGCGCGCGAGCAGAAAAAGGGAAAAGAGCTCAAAGAGATAACTGAAGCTCATCTTTGCCAAAAAGCACGTTTTTCTAAGGCGAGACGCTCCCACAGCAGGAGGCGGGGGGAGCGCAGGAGCAAGGGGCAGCTCAGCCCCGAGAGAAAGGGGCGGGGGCCCAGGGGGAAGGAGTGGCCCAGCCCTGAGGGAAAGGGGCGGGGTCGGAGCCCGACCAAAAGGGTCCAGAGCCCGGAAGCAGCCAGTCAGTCGACTTCCGGCACTGAATCGGACTCCAGCTGGGACCGGGGCAGCCAGTCCTCTGCCTCCGGCTCTGGCTCCGGCTCCGACAAAGAGGAAGTAACAGTATATAAAATCAGTAACAACAATGTTTCTACCTGGGTTGAGGGGAAGTCAGAAAAAGAACGAACTCCCCTCACAGACTGGAGGAAGATACAGATGGCATGTGCCAATTGGAATCCATCGGCCAAACTAGCTTTTCCAGTCCGATTGGGGGGGGCAGGCGGAAACCAGAGAACGTACTCACCGGTAAATCCTAAGGATATACAAGCAGTTGTTAAAGCAATCACTGACAGAGGGATCAATTCAGCTATGGTTTCCACTCTCATTGATAGTGTTTTTGGAGGGGATGACATGCTCCCATTTGACATAAAGCAAACCTGCAGACTGATTTTTGATGGGGCAGGGATGATTGTTTTTAAACAAGAGTGGGAGGAAAATTGTGCAAAGCAATTAGCTTTGGTCACTGGTGCAGATCATCCACTACACGGCTCCAGCCTGCAGCGGCTCATGGGCGCAGACCCAACCATGATCACCCCCCAGGAACATCCAACTTAGCCAAAAGACTGATAAGTAGGCAGTCCCATTTGTACCAGGAACGTGGGTTTGTCAACAATCTAGAATAACCCCCTGTGTGTACCTGAGCAAATTCAATAACCTTGCTGACTTTTGTGTCCAAGTTCTGATTGTTCCTAGAGTCCTGTATCACCAAGAAGAAGAAATGTATCGCTTTTTAGAAGAAATCATCCAGGTCTGCAAAAGAGAAGTAATAACAGGTATAACCATTGCAATGCTCCTTGGCCTAGGAGCCACTGGCACAGCCACAGGTGTTTCAGGTCTCGTGACCCAACACCAAGGACTTTCTCAGCTGCAAATGACAATTGACGAAGACTTACTGAGAATTGAAAAATCCATCTCCTCGCTGGAAAGATCTATCTCCTCGCTTTCGGAAGTCGTCCTGCAGAACAGGCGAGGACTGGACCTCTTGCTCATGTAGCAAGGAGGCCTGTGTGCTGCCTTGAGAGAAGAATGCTGTTTTTATGCAGACCATACTGGAGTCGTGCGAGACTCCATGGTCGAGCTGAGAGAAAGACTGGCCCAGAGAAAGAGAGAGAGAGAGGCCCAACGAGGATAGTTCGAGTCATGGTTCAATCAGTCCCCATGGCTGGCCACCCTTGTTTCCACCTTAATAGGCCCTCTCACCATGATACTCTTGGTATTGATTTTTGGGCCTTGCATTTTGAACAAGTTAGTGTCATTTGTTAGAAGCCGTTTAGAGAAAGTCGACATCCCATTTGTCGAACGCCTGCAATTACCATGAAGTGCACTTGTTACTAACATTTTATACCACTTTTGTATCCTATTATACTAACTTTAACAGCTTTTGCATTTTTATGACATTTATATTTTTATAACATTTATACTTTTATACTTGTTTACTTAGTCATGGGAGGGGGGGAAATGTGGGAGATTAGGGACAGGCTGTCGGAAGATATCGCATTGTATGGGCAGACAGAACCCCTCCCTCAATACTTAGTTGGTTAGTGTCCTTGATAAGGTAAGCAACACCTAACTTGTAACGTAAGCAGACGGATGTGATGTAGCAAACAGAGGTTTTATAACTCCATGTAACCAGTTAATAAACGCCATTAGCCGTCCACCACACTGGTGTCTGTGAGCTCATGGCCCGAGCAGCCTGGCTGTGGCTGCCGTGTCGTTCCTGAACCAGGTCGCTATGCCTCAGCGGAGGTAGCAGGATCCCAATTGGAATCATCAGCAGCAAGATCACAGAACCAATATGCAGGATCTGAGGGGGATAATAGTACAAGGGATCCGGGAAGCGGTGCCTAGAGGGCAGAACATCAACAAGGCATTTAATGAGAGACAGAAAAAGGAGGAGACACCTACAGATTGGCTAGAACGCTTGAGAAAAAACCTGCAGATGTACTCGGGCTTAGACCCTGAGACACCGTTGGGGCAAGCACTATTAAAAACACAGTTTGTGGCTAAATCATGGGAAGATATCAGAAAGAAGTTAGAAAAATTAGATAATTGGCAAGATAGAGACCTGGATGAGCTATTGAGGGAAGCACATAAGGTATATGTGAGAAGGGATGAAGAAAGTCACAAGAGACAAGTAAGAATGATGGTGGCAGCAGTAAGGGAAACTAGGAGAATTGATGCCCCTCCCAAAACAAGTCAAGTGGCCCAGAGAAATGGGGGAGGGGTTCCCCAGATTAAAAAAAAAAAGAACTTTAAAGCCCCTGCTCCTGGGTCAAAAGGAGGTCTCAGCCTTTGAGACGAAGATCATTTTAGATTAGAAAAAGTATTCATAAATAGTACCCCAGATACACTGAGAGGCTTTGCTGATAGAACATCACAGTCTGCAAAAGCTCTGGGCGATTGCAGATGTGTACCATTTGAGAGCCACTGGACTATGTTGTCTTGTAGCAAACGTCTCCATAAAAACCCTAGAGAGACTCTTCTCCTAAAGTAATGAGTGATTATGTTTAAATAGTGAAACTGACTGAAAATCACAAGTTGTGTCTTTCTATGTTGTTTAATAAGAAAGTTAGTAGCTTTCAGGGGAAGGGAAGAGTGTTTTGAAGTTTCATTTTGTTTTAGTTTAAATTTTCCTTTTCTCAACCTTTTTTCATTCTTTTAGTGTGTGTTAATAAAACTATTTTGTTCATTATTAAGCTTAAGCCTGCTTTGCTTTTTCTCCTAATCTCTCCCTCCCACAAAAAAAGAATAAATACTAAAACCTCTACATTAATTGATGTTTCTGCCCAGTTTCATTAAATTGAAACAATTACAACCATTACCAACTAACACCTCAGCACAGAAGGCTGAAATAACTGCCTTAACTCGGACTTTAGAGCTAGAAAAAGGGAAGAAAGTTAATATCTGCACAGATTTGAGGTATGCATTTGGGGTAGTTCATGCACATGGAGCCATCTGGAAAGAAAGAGGACTCTTGAATTGACAAGGAAGAAGTATTAAACATGAACAAGAGATCTTGGGTGTTTCTCCCGAGATTCAGGTGGTTTTAAAGTCCTTTGTCTTCTGAAAAGCCCTGAGCCAGACGCAAGAAAGAGACGGAGTCTTCAGGTTCTGATTTCTCAAGGTTGCGCGCTTTGTTTATTATTTCTTATCTTACAATTCTTTCCGTGCCCAGCTAAGATCTATGCAGCTGCTCAGGCATCTGATGACTCCCCCTGCACTGGGAGGTCACTGCCTCTTATACTAATTATTGCGTGTTTTTTAGTTCTAGTTATTTACCAATACCTACTACCTATACTAAACAGGTCATCTCTACTCTGACCCAATCTCCTTAAATTACTTTGTGCCACCATCACTGCAGAAAATGGAGTGAATGAAGAAGAAAGCAGAAGCAAGAGACAACGCCCAAAGTCCTCCATCTTGCTTCCATCTACTTCTATGCTAAAGAACCAAAACCTATGATTTGTCACTCTCTGATAAGCTAAACTACTATCTTTCACGCTCTTGTGGCCTGTAATTCATCTCTCAAGCTAACACCTAGCAGCGCGCTGGAAAACACAGCTGGAAAGAATGCCAGCCAGAGAATTCCAAGGTCTCTGCCGCCCTCAGGTCTGTTGCAGTCCGTTCTGTTTGCTGGCCAGTAGGTCATGGCAGATGATTCCCTGGCGCCTAGGTCCTCGTCTTGTTCCATCTCGGATCCCTGAGTTTGGCACCTCTAGAGGTCTTCTTATGTTTTGCTTGATCTT
>JANEHK010000614.1:0-20942 GCA_025960845.1 Tachycineta bicolor | reverse complement strand
TTTAACCTCTAATGGTTCCAATAGATCCCTGCCTAAAAGTGCTGATGGAGCCTTGGGCATATATAAAAACCTGTGAATTCCCAATTGTTTCCCAAGTTTATATTTCAGTGGTCTACAAAATAGGATTTTTCAGATTGGCCAGTGACCCCTTTTACCATAACATAATCTTCTGTTATTGGTATTAAAGCTTTATTTTAACACTGAATATGTTGCCCCCGTGTTTATCAAAAACTTCATTTATTTTTCTCTGTTCCCTAGTTTCATTATAACTAGAGGGTCTCCTAGGGTAAGATCCTCCGGTCCATCTCAGTTTTTCTTAACATCAGCAAACACTGCCTTCCCGTTGTGATGTCCTCTTCTTTGGTTTGTTTTTGAGTCAGTTATGCTGTAGGAACCTTTGGAGAGGTCTCCTCTTCCTCACTGTCACTGCTGGGCACATGGAGAGATTTAGGAGTAAGTGGAGTAGACGGAGTAGGGGATAAAATAGAAAATGAAGCTGAACTTGAAATAGAAATCAGAGTTGATTCAGCTGTGCTTAGAGCTAGAGACAGAGTTGAAATAGAAATAAAGGTGGAGCTGGAGTTGAAACAGAAATTGTTGCTCTAAATCAGCTTGATCAAGGAGCTGTTGTTTACACTGGGCACACTCTCTGTACTGGTTAGCAGAAGAACAATAGTAACATCCTGCACAAATTTTACACTGCAAAAGCACCCAGGCACAGTGACAACTTCTAGATGCACCAAAAGCTGCAGGAAAATTCCCAAAAATACAAGCTATTCCATTCACTTCTTTTTGACTTTCTAAATTCTTCACAGCCAATTGCTCCTACTCCAGAGCCACTAGTCTCCCAACAGACATCTGATACAAACCTTATAAATACATTCTCTTATTTTCTCTGTCTGTTCACTAGTTTGCTGAATTCACAAACTCCTACGAGTCAAGCCTAAACCACTTAGGTAAAGGAATTCCTTTTATTCATCTGACCAGATCGAGTTCTCAGACCGAAGTTACCCTTTTTTTTTTTTAATTTCAACAATCTACAAACACAGTTTCCATACCTAAAATCACAACTAAGCTCTTGTCAAGGGTTTCTATTACTTTGTGGCAAACTGGTTCTGTTCTTTGTCTGCCCTCAATCTACTTCAAAAGCATTCACGCCTCAACTCTCAGAGGCTAATCAACTCTTTCACTCAGCATATGCTGCACTTAAAACTTTTAACACAAGATGGATGTTGCCTCAAAAATACAGTTACAGTGAACACCCTCCCGGTAACCAGAACACACACCACAGTCACAGCAGGGAGGGGCTTTAAGGGTTTTCATACACCTCACTCGCTTCGTTTTTCCCCGGCCGTTTCAGTCTCCTGAAAATGGAACCGCGGGTCCAAACTCCTCAATCGCTTCGTGCTGGTAGCACGTCTCAACAAACTCTCTCACAATCTTTCTCACAGTCAGGACACATTCACACAGTGTAACAACCACAAATCAGGATTTGCCCTTACAATTGCTCACCCCAGATTCTAGCAAACTGAGCCTGTCACCCTGGTTTTTCTGAGTTTTTTAAAGCCTTTTGATTGTTCATAAAATGGAGTCAGACCTTTTAGCTACTGTACAATATTAGGAGCAGTTTCTACCTTTTTCTCAGAAATGTAACATAAACAAATCCTTTGTTTTTCATTCTCTGCCCTTTGTTTGCATATTTCTTACCTGAAAACAATTGTAAATGACAGCTGGTCTGGCCAATTGGCTGAGGGTTGAAAGCTCAGGAAGCCAATATACAGCCAGACGCACAAATGTATAAAAAATAAGAAATAAACAGGCAGAGGGGCTCTGGGCTTGGCTCAGCCTTAAGCTCGCTCAGAGGAACTCTCTGCCCTGCGAAAATCTCTTGTCTCCGTGTGATTGCTTTGCGTTTCCCGACCACATGAGCCCTCTATGGCACAGCAAATGGCAAAATCCCCTTCTGTCAGCAACAACAATCGGAGCCCTCCACGGCCTGGTACAACAGCTTAACAGCTTTCTCTGCTGGCAGCCAAGTACAACTGACCAGATACCAATCAAGCTTGCAAGCACACTACAGAGGCACAATTTGTGCGTGGGACGTCTCCCACGACTTACCAACAGCCTTTCCTGACCATGCGTACACCTTACAGGTCACTGTTCAAACTGTTCCAATTTTTTCTAAACATACCTTTTTGTCCAGAGTTTTAGTATTCAGGAGTTCTTGTCTGCTGCTGGATGAACAGGTCGAGCAGTGGAGCCCACTCTTCCAGGAATATCCCGGGGGCACACTGAGGGGGTCCTCCACCCGAGCTGGTCTCACAGCCGAGCAGAACCTTCTCCTGCCTGGCTTGCCCAATTGAGTCATTGAAAACCGATATAATCACGGACAAAGACCCTCTAACTAGTTAAAGTTAGAAAGTGGTATGTTTATTCACCAAAGGGCGGCACGGGAGTCATCTCCAAAAGGCGTGGCCGCCCCAAACAAGGCTCTTTGCTCTCTATTTATTTTCCAAGATCTTACATACAATACATATACATAACCCCAGCACCTCCAATCCCCACTCTATTAAAATGAAGCAATTAGTCCTTTGCGTGTGTGTGTGCAGTTCTTCTCTTGAATTGGGTTGGTGGTCTCAAATTGGGTCAGTGGTCTCAAAGGATGAAGTCAGGAGAGTCTTCATCAGGTCTCTGTGACCCTCTGGCACTGTCCAAGGTCCCCTGCTTCGTGATTGATTGATACCAAGTCCAGGTGCTGGCCATTGTTCTTACTGGTTTCAATCTGTTCTTATGACAGTTCCCTTACTCCACTTTTTCTATAAACAAGCTCATAATAGAACAGTTAGCTCTAGCTTGGGAATCTAATAATCATTATTCTACCATTTACTAACCTAACTTATATCTAGGTCAATATAAATTGCTTCTAGCCCTTAGCTAAAATCTTAACTCTTTAAAATCATGTTTCAATGCCATCACTTTTTACTTTTCACGTGCTTTCAAAATTTTTCCTTTTTCATTTTAAGCTTGCATTTCTTCAGTTTCTTGTCCACTCCTTTTTTTATATCCCTTTCTTGCCTGATTGCAGCATTTGAATTGGAGTACATTTGGCAAGTGTTGATCCTTTTCACTGCCCCACTTTTCATCTCTGTCCATTTGGTCTCAATAAATCTGGATCCAAATTTTCTCATTTTTTATATCTGCATTCTTTCTCATCATCTTTCCTGAGTGTTTGTTAGACTTTGTTCCCTGGTTTCAAGATTCATTCCCTTACCAAAAAGGAGGACTTTTCGGAAGGGAATGAAATCTTGCGATTTCAATGAAGATTATCTGGGCGAGCTTTCGTGCCTTTGCTCGCACTTCTTGTCATCCCATTCATTTTTGCTTTTCACATCATTTCAAAATTTTTCCTTTTTCATTTTAAGCTTGCATTTCTTCAATTTCTTTTCCACTCCTTTTTTGATTTCCCTTTCCTGCCTGATTGCAGCATTTGAACTGGAGTACATTTGGCAAGTGTTGGTCCTTTTCACTGCCCCACCTTTCATCTCAGTCCATTTGGTCTAAATAAATCTGGTACCAAATTTTCACGTTTTTGTTTTCATTCGCATTGTTTCTCATCATATTTGCTCTTCTGAGTGTTTGTTAGACTTTGTTCCCTGTTTTCCAGATTTCATTCCCCTTTCCCAAAAGGAAGACTTTTCTTCCGGGAAAGGGGAAGGAAATCTTGTGATTTCAATGAAGATTAATTAGGCAAGTCTCCGTCTCTTTCCCTGACCTTCTCTTCATCATATTCACTTTTTTTGTTTTTCATGCTTTCAAAATTTTCACTTTTTCATTTTAAGTTTGTATTTCTTCAATTTCTTTTCCTCTCTTGTTTTATTCACCTTCTTTCCTGATGTTAGAATTTGGCAAGTGTTATTCCTTTTCCATGCCCCTCACTGCATCTCAGTCCATTTGGTCTCAATCACTCCAGTTCCACATCTTCCCTGTTTTGTATTTTTTCATATATTTTTCTTACCATATCTCCTTTCCTGACCGCTTGTTAGATTTTTTCTTTGTTTTCAAGATTTCAATGAAGATAACTTGAGCAAGCTCCCGTTGCTTGCCCTGCACTTCTTATCATGCAGTTCACTTTTTGCTTCTTGCGTGCTTTCAAAATTATGTGTTTTTCATCTTCAGCTTGCATTTTTTCAACTTCTTTTCTTCTCCTTCCTTTATTTCCATTTCTTGCTTGATTGCACCATTTGAATTGGAGTACATTTGGCAAGTGTTGGTCCTTTTCACTGCCCCTCCATTCATCTCAGTCCATTTGGTCTCATTCACTTTGCTTACAAATTTTCTCGGTAGTCATCATTCGCACTCTTTATCACCATATCTCCTTTGCTGACCATTTTTAAAGTTTTCTTCTGTTTTTTCAAGATTTCCAGGAAGATAACTTGGAGAAGCTTCAGTCTTTTTCCCTGAACTTCTTATCATCCTATTTGATTTTGGCTTATCATGTGCTTTCAAAAAAATTTTTTTTTTTTCATTTTAACCTTGCTTTACTTCAGTTTCTAATCTTCTCCTTCCATTATTTCAATTTATTGCCTAATGTCAGAATTTGATTTGGAGTAACTTTGACAAATGTCGGTCCTTTTCAGTGCCCCTCATTTTATCTCAGCCCATTTGGTCACAATCTCTCCAGTCCCAAATTTTCTCAGTAGCTTACATTCGCACAGTTTCATTATATATAATTTCCTGAGCGTTTGTTCAATTTTGTTCTCTGTATTAAAGATTTCATTCCCTTTCATGAAGGGACAACTTTCTCTCGGATACCAAATGAAATCTTGCGATTTCAATGAAGATTAATTGGGCAAGCTTCCGTCCCTTTCCCAGCACTTCTTGATATTCCACCCACTTTTTACTTTTTATGTTCTGTGTGAATTTTCCCTTTTTCCTTTTAAGCTTGCTTTTTTATCAATTTCCTTTCTTCTCTTTCTTTATTTACCTTTCTTGCCTGATTTCAGCATTTGAATTGGAATACTTTTGGAAAGTGTTGGTCCATTTCAGTGCCCCTCAATTCATCTCAGTCCATTTGGTTTCAATTATTCTGGTTCCAAATTTTCCCATAGTTTCATTTGCACTGCTTCGCAGCATATCTCTTTTCCTGAGCATTTGCTAGACTCACTTCTCTCTATTCAAGATTTCAATGAAGATTAATTGGGCAAGCTTCTCTTCCTTTCCCTGTACTTCTTGTCATCCCATTCACTTTTCTCTTTTTACATGCTTTCAAAATATTCCCTTTTTCAATTTAAGTTTGAATATCTTCTACGTCTTTTCCTCTCCTTCCTTTTTTTCCATTTCTTGATGGATTGCAGCATTTGAATTGGTGTACATTTGGCAAGTGTTGGTCCTTTTCACTGCCCCTCATTTCATCTCAGTCCATGTGGCCTCACTCATTTTGGTTCCAAATTTTGTCGGTTTTCATTCGCACTGTTTCTCATCATATCTCTTTTCCTGAGTTAGACTTTGTTTCCTATTTTCAAGATTTCAGAGAAAAGACTTCCTTTCAGGAAAGGAAATGTAAACTTGCAATTTCAATGAAGATTAATTGGGCAAGCTTCCATCCCTCTCCCTGCACTTCTTGTCATCCCATTAACTTATTGATTTTCACATGCTTTCAAATTTTTCAAGTTTTCAACTTAAGCTTGCATTTCTTCAAGATGGATTCCCTTCCTTCCTTTATTTCTATTTCTAGCCTGATTACAGCATTTGAATTGGAGAAATATTGGCAAGTGTTGGTCCATTTCACTGCCCCTCATTTCATCATCCCTATCTCTCCCAACTATCACTAAACCCTTCAGACTTTAATCCGCACTTTACATTGGAGCTTGCCAGGGCCCCACCGCCCTCCCAGGGAACAAGTCCATCTCCACATCCCAGCTCACCTTGCCTCCAAGCAGCATCAAGACATTTGTAGTGTTCTGGTGCTGCAGGCCCTTGCACAGACGCTCTCCCAGCCACCACTGCCCCTGCTCTTCCCTGCTCTTGGCCACAAGCTGCAAGTTCATTTGCTCCCTGGGCTCTGGCCCAGCCCCAAGCCAGGGCCGGGACCTTTCCCCAGGGCTCTGTGGCCACTGCAATGCTCACAGCTGTGAGGCTGCCGCAGCTCCAGGAGCCTTTGGACACCGCTCCCGGGAATGCCCAGGCTGCCACTGTTGGGCTGTCTGTGCAGGGCCAGGGCCTGGACTCCATGATCCCTCTGCCTCCCTCCCAGCTCAGCCCCTTCTGCAGTTCTCACCCTTGGGCTCAGCCTTTGTGTCTCCTCCAGGCGCTGGCAGAGCTCTTGGGGCCGGGGCAGGAGCGGCACAGCCCCAGCGTTCCCCTCTCTGTGACACCACGGTGGTGACAGCTCCAACGTTCCCTGCCTGGAGACGCTCCAAGGGAAGCGTCCAGAGCCACAGCCAGAGAGCAAAACTGAGCGGGCACTGAGCACCCCCGGCCTGGGCTGATGTGCATTGCTGTGCACACAGCTCGGGGAAGGTCCCCCTGGCCACCTCCACAGTGCCACAGGCAAGTGGCACATAGAGGCACAGAGCTCTGCCCAGAGCTGCCAGGGATAGTTTAAAAAAGAACAAATACAATCTAAAGTACTCAACTGCAACCACCAAGAAAAAGATCACTCTGACTCCAGCAGAGCTGCTCCCTCCTTCAGTACTTTCCGCTGCACTCACACACAGCAGCTAAGACTGCAAGCAATGACCATTCATCAGACACATCTCCTGCACAAGCAGTTTGAGGACAGCCCTGTAGCAGGATTCTTATCATCCCAATGGCAAAAAGTGCCCCTTGTCTGTCTGTCTCTTTCTTTCTTTCTTTCTTCCTTCCTTCCTTTCTTTGTCACATTTTTGTTGTTCTTTCTTTTTTTATAATTTCTTTCTTTTCATCTTGTCTTTCTTTCTTATATTTCTTTCTTATATTTCTTTTTTGTTCTTTCTCTCTTTTCTGTCATTCTTTCTTTTTGTTCTTTTCTTTCTTTCTTTTCATTATAACTTATCTGTTGTTCTTTTCTGTCTTTCTCACTTTTTTGTCGTTCTTTTTCTGTTTTTCTTTTTTTGTCTGTCTTTCTGTTTTTCTGTCTATCTTTTCTTTCCTTTCCTTCTTCTGCCATTACCCTCCAAAACTCACTGCCACTCCACCTCAGCCCAGCTACAAAACTTCTACAAGCACAAGCACCCGCCCAAAACTGATTCTTGTTGGCCCACCATCTACTCCAACACCCTGGAACATCCCATCCTCCCCATTTCCATCGCTACCCCTCCACACTTTCAGAAAACTTCTTACACTGCAAACATTACACTGCTCCATGCCACACCACACCATGCCATGTCTTCTGGCCACCAAGTCCCCTCCAACCAGCCCTTGCAAGCTTCCAGCCATTCCAGGGCAGCTGCAGCTTTTCCTCCCACTCTGTGCCAGGGCCCCACCGCCCTCCCAGGGAACAAGTCCATCCCCACATCCCAGCTCACCCTGGCCCCAAGCAGTGTCCAGCCATGACCTGTGTCCTGGTGCTGCACGCCCTTGGCAAGAGTCTCTCCCAGCCAGCAATTCCTGCTCTTCCCTGCTCTGGGGCAGCAGCTGTAAGTTGATTTGCTCCCTGGGCTCTGGCCCAGCCCCAAGCCAGGGCCGGGACCTTTCCCCAGAGCTCTGTGGCCACTGCAATGTTCACAGCTCTGAGGCTGCTGCAGCTCCAGGACCCTTTGCACACTGCTCCAAGGGGATGCCCAGGCTGCCACTGTTGGGCTGACTGTGCAGGGCCAGGGCCTGGACTCCATGATCCCACTGCCTCTCTCCCAGCTCGGCCTTGGTGTCTCCTCCAGGTGCTGCCAGAGCTCTTGGGGCTGGGTCAGGAGTGGCACAGCCCCAGCGTTCCCCTCTCTGGGACATCACCATGCTGGCAGCTCCAAGGTTCCCCTCTCTGTGACACCATGGCTGGGGGCAGCTCCAACATTCTATGCATTGGAGACACGCCAAGGGAAGTGTCCAGAGCCACACCCAGTCATCAAACTGACCGGCCACTGAGCACCCTAGACTTGGTGTAAGAGTCGGTCTGAAGTTCCCCTCATTTGTCTCACGATCATCATAAGGACCCTGAGGACCCTACTGCAGTTCTGGCCTGCTCGAGGTGGATGCTTGCCAATCGTCTGCAGGTGCATTTTCTTGTGTCACCACGGCACAGTACCCTGGCTTTGAGCAGTGTAATGGCAGTTTCTGTACCTGAAGATTGCACTTGCTGCACGGTCCCTGCTTCATGACAATAGCCTATGAATTTCCCCACCTCTAGGCCAAGTGGACTTTCTGGGGTAACTTTGGTGGTCCCCCACAGAAGATCCCTCATCTGTTCCACAACCACTGCGACAGATGGAGATCAAAGCCCCCTCCCAAGGACTAAGACCTCCGTACAAATCTCCTCTCAAGGACTCAGACATGAGACCCCTATAACCCCAATACGGGGGGTGGGCTGACTTGACCTAAGCGAGATGTTTGCCTGCAGGTGTGGTTGTTGGACCAAGATGACAATAGCTCTTGCTTACTGCTAAGAACATGGACTACCTATTCCCCCTGTGATTGAGGACTATGATAACAACCTCTGAGTGATCCAGAGATTTTGAGAGACTCTCCCCGATGTGACAGGCAGATCCATCGACCGGACCTCGAGGACTTGGTCTCCACATTTGGTAGCTATATCCCCTCTTTCCTCTCTCTCTTTCTCTGTTTCTTTCTCTCACTCTTAATCCCTCTATCGCATTTGCTGTGGTCAATCAATAAAAGGTGGGGTTTTTACTTTTGGCATTTGTTTTGACTAATACTGAAATCCTCTCTATGTTGTGTTTTGCACTCTGAGATCAGTAAACAAACCATCACAACCCCCACTTGTATGACATCATGCATTGTGACAGTCATCTTACATCAGAAAGCAGAAAAGTGGCTTACTAATATCTGGATTTTAAATATGAGGCTATTGTGATACAGTCCCCCCAACTGGAGCTTAAGGTTACTCCTGCCCAGAATCCTGCTCAGTTTTTGTATGGGAAGCCAACTGAGGAGCTGATTTATGACTGTGTGGAGTTAACTGAATGACAAACTAAAATAAGACATGATCTAAGTGAGATGGAATTATCTGAAGGAGAGAAATATTTCCTTGATGGTTCACTGAGGGTGTTGGAGGGAAAATGAAGATCTGGGTATGCAGTTGTTGATGGGAAAAAAATACTAGTTATGAAGAGAGGAGAGGAGAGGAGAGGAGAGGAGAGGAGAGGAGAGGAGAGGAGAGGATTAAGTTCTTCTGGTCATCTCAGACTTGTGAGTTATACACTTTGTACCAGGCTTTAGAACTCCTAAAAGACAAAGTGGAGACTCTTTATACTGATTCTTTTGGGACTGTACATACCTTTAGGAATGTGAGAAATGCCAATCACTTGTTTTAAAATGTTTGTGAAAAGTGCATATTATATGGCTCTACACAAGATATTTACTATATGTATTATGTTGTATTGTTTGTTAATGTTGTATTAATAGTTTGATAGTATGGTAAATGTACTTTTGTAGTTAAAATGTAGTTTTTATATGCCAAACCACAGGAAAACGTAAATCTTTCAGAGAAAAAAAGAATTTACTACTTCCTTATCAGAAGAGACCAATTTCTCCTGCCTTGCTGAGCCCTGAAGACACCATAGAGATTAAAGGAAAAAAGTGATACTAACCAGAGACAATTCTTTGTTTGAATGGAATTTATGCATCATGTATGAAATGTATGAATATTCAATAGGCTATTGCTTTCAAGAGATAATCCTTTCTTAACGGGGTCCTTCTTTGGAGCTTTTTTGCTTGGGGAGGCACCCAAACGTCTGTAACTTTGTTTTTTATTGTCTCGTATTGTCCTAACTTTAATTGTTCATTTTTTTTACTCTAATTCTATTTTTATAACCATCTTATTTACTATTAAACTTTCAAATTTTAAAAAGAAGTGATTGGCATTTTTCACAATTACGGTAGCAGAGGATGGTTAAAACACCTCACTGCCAGTGCCCCAGTGGAATCAGGGTGAGGACGGCGTGCCCTGCCCAGTTGGCAGCCTCGCTCTGTGTTCCCCTGCTGTGACCGACAGATGCAGGTTACGATCAATGGACAAAAGGAGGCAATAAAACAAAGAAAAGGGAAAAGATTCCCTAAAACCGCGATAGTTAGCTCCTAAGACTAAAGTGTACACGAAGACCAAGACCCAAGGACAAAGGACAGGTAAGTACTGGTTTGGAGGGGCAGTTAAGAGGGGGATGAATGTGTGTGAATGAGAGGCAGCTGGTTATCCCAGACCTGCTAAGTGAGTGCGGAGTCTCCTACGCTGCATTTCCGTTCTTTTGAGAGAAAAATGGCCAGTAAAGAGACGAAGTGGGTGATAAGAAGTGCAAGAGAACCCCCCAGGGAAACTGGGACTGAGTTTTAGAGAAGGGGTAGGACCCATAGGAAGCAAAAGGTCTGCTGGATTAAGGGATAATTGCCCAAGAGCATCCAGGACTAAAACTTTTGCTGGGTTGAGGGATTAATATCCCAAGAGCACCCAGGGTTCTGCCGGATTGAGGTTATGCCCAAGAGCATGTAGGGTTGGACAACACAGCTAGATTGAGGGTAGAGTGCCCAAGAGCATTTGGGATTGGACAACACAGCTGGATTGAGCGGATATCCAAGAGCACTGGGACTGGCCAGTAACACCTAAATATGTAATAGGTTATTTGAAAGTAAAAGGTACCTTATTGTTGTTTTGTTGTGTGAGTGAGTCACACACAAAATCTGCCTCAGTTTCCCCGGGCGGGTGGGGGCTGTGGCAAAGTGTGTGTGACCTGCAATTCAGCCCTTTTCCCTCTGGGCGTGTGGAGCCGGGGTTCATAGTAAAAGTGTAAGTGACACGCAAATTAGCCTCATTGGTGGATCGGCACCAGAGGTGATCAGATTCTGGGCCCTCCTCAGAGGCCCAGCTATACTGGAACACAGAGACCAAACCCAAGGTGAGGGGGGCCACACAAAGCTATGATTCTCTGGCGACAGCGATCGGCTTCATGTCCAAAGGGTGTGAACGAGTGTGTAAAAGTGAAGGAGAAATGAAGTAAGAGTAGATGGATGAAAGCACAGGTAATGTTGTTTGTTATATCTCGTTGGAGGGAGGTATATTGTATTGAATAGTTGTGTAAGAAAGAAGGGATTCTTTTGTGTGTGTGCATAGATAGAAGTAAGTGGTCTTTAGGTTGTAAGAGAAAGTGAAAAACAAGAGGTGGGGGACAAATAGATAAAATCTTGAAAAATGGGACAGAAAAACAGTAAGTTGGATACAAGGAAGAAAAAGGGGTGTGTCCTGGTTTGGAGACAAATTTGGGGGAAAACCCAAATATAGGATCCCTCTGGGAGGCAAACCCAAGTGGCCCCTCCCTCCAACCAGTCCGGGAAAAAAAAAAAAAAAAAAACCTTTGTGGAGAAAAGTGGAAAAAGCTATTTTACTAAACAAATAAAGTGCATATAAGTATAAAGAATGAATAATATGAAACAATAAAACCTCTCGTTCTGGAGTGAGATGGTAAATTGAGAAAGTCCTTGCCGTGGGTGGAGCTTGGCTCTCTCTCAGTCTCTCCTCAGTCCCAGTCCCTCCGGCGCTGCTAGAGAATGCCGAGGTTCAGGCCCCGGTGGGCTGCAGGTGCAGCCCCCAGTGCTCCCCTGGGTTTTCAGTCCAGAGCAGGTTTAAACATTTCCAAGAAAAAGGAAAGGAAAAAAACAGTCCAGGGAACTTCTCTGCCCTAGCTAGCTGAAACTAACTCAAAGCAAAAAGATCTCTGTCCTGCAGTGTCTCCAAGCCTCCGCCGAACACCGTCCGCAGAAGAATGTGGAGGAGTCAGGCAGTTTTCTCAAAACAAACTCTGCGCTTCTCCTTGCTCTTAGAACCAGTCTTAAAGGCACAGGACTCAATATACAGCACAAACAGAACAGACGATTGGGGATACAAGCATCATAAAGTTACTCTAGGACATTCTACCCCTTATCCTCATATTGTCAATTTACTAAAACTAATATATATACTCTAGCTCTACACACACATATATCTATATAAAAACAATATGCAATATACAGCTACATACAGTGGCAGTACCATTCAGCACACAGCGATAATTACACACGGTTCTCATCCAACAATCAAATCTCCCTGGGGTACACATCGTGTGGTTCCATCTTTCTGCATTACCCACCATGTGCAGCCTGGTCCCTGAGCAAAGACAATCCCACGGATGGGATCCTCCGTACTTGAAGCAGAATTGATCCAAACTGTCTTCCCTAACAAACCTCTTACATGTACTACTGGGACTTTCTCTCCATCTACTGTATGTAGGGGCTCAGATTGGGCAGGGCCTGCTCTGTTGGTGGAACCTCGGGTGTTAACTAACCAGGCGGCCTTTGCCAGATGCTGCTCCCAATTTTTGAATGATCCTCCACCCAGTGCTTTCAGGGTAGTTTTTAGCAGTCCATTGTATCTTTCTACCTTCCCTGAAGCTGGTGCATGATAGGGGATATGGTACACCCACTCAATGCCATGTTCCCTAGCCCAGTTGTTGATGAGGCTGTTCTTGAAATGAGTTCCATTGTCTGACTCAATCCTCTCAGGGGTACCATGCCTCCAAAGAACTTGCTTTTCAAGGCCCAGGATGGTGTTCCGGGCAGTAGCATGAGGCACAGTGTAGGTCTCCAGCCACCCAGTTGTGGCTTCCACCATGGTCAGCACATAGCGCTTGCCTTGGCGGGTTTGGGGAAGGGTGATGTAGTCAATCTGCCAGGCTTCCCCGTACTTATACTTGGACCATCGCCCACCATACCATAGGGGCTTCACCCACTTGGCCTGCTTGATGGCAGCACACGTCTCACAGTCATGGATAACCTGAGAAATACTGTCCATGGTTAGATCCACCCCTCGGTCTCGTGCCCACTTATAGGTGGCATTCCTGCCCTGATGACCTGAGGCATCATGGGCCCATCGACATAGAAACAACTCTCCCTTGTGTTGCCAATCTAAGTCTATCTTTGACACCTCTATCTTTGCAGCTTGATCTACCTGCTCATTGTTTCAGTGCTCCTCATTAGCCCGACTCTTGGGGACATGAGCATCTACATGACGGACTTTCACAGGTAGCTTCTCTACCCAAGTGGCAATGTCCTTCCACTCATCTGCAGCCCAGATTGGCTTTCCCCTGCGCTGCCAATTGGCCTTTTTCCACTTCTCCAGCCATCCCCACAGAGCATTGGCTACCATCCACGAATCAGTGTAGAGGTAGAGCTTTGGCCACTTCTCTCTTTCAGCAATGTCTAGGGCCAGTTGAACAGCTTTGAGTTCAGCAAGTTGGCTTGACCCACCTTCTCCTTCAGTGGCTTGTGCAACCTGTCGTGTGGGGCTCCATACGGCTGCTTTCCACTTTCGTTTCATCCCAACGATGCGGCAGGAACCGTCAGTGAAAAGAGCGTAGCATGTTTCTTCTGCTGGCAGTTGGTTGTATGGTGGAGCTTCTTCAGCACGTGTCACTTGTTCCTGCTCCTCTTCATCCATGAGACCAAAGTTTTCACCTTCCGGCCAGTTTGTAATTATTTCCAGAATCCCAGGGCGATTTGGATTTCCAATGCGGGCGCGCTGAGTGATGAGGGCAATCCATTTGCTCCATGTGGCATTGGTGGCATGGTGGGTAGAGGGAACTTCTGCTTTGAACATCCATCCCAGCACTGGTAGTCGAGGTGCCAGCAGGAGTTGTGTTTCAGTGCCTACCACTTCTGAGGCGGCTTGAACTCCTTCATAGGTGGCCAAGATTTCCTTCTCTGTTGGAGTGTAGTTGGCTTCAGACCCTCTGTAGCTTTGGCTCCAGAATCCCAGTGGTCGGCCTCGAGTCTCCCCAGGCACCTTCTGCCAAAGGCTCCAGGACAGGCCATTGTTCCCGGCTGCTGAGTAGAGCACGTTCTTCACATCTGGTCCCGTCCTGACTGGGCCAAGAGCCACTGCATGAGCAATCTCCTGCTTGATCTGGGCAAAGGCTTGTTGCTGTTCAGGGCCTCAGTGGAAATTGTTCTTCTTGCGGGTGACTAGGTAGAGAGGGCTCACAATCTGGCTGTACTCAGGAATGTGCATCCTCCAGAAACCTATGGCACCTAGGAAAGCTTGTGTTTCCTTTTTGTTGGTTGGTGGACATATTGCTGTGATCTTGTTGATGACTTCAGTGGGAATCTGACGCCTTCTATCTTGCCACTTTATTCCTAGAAACTGGATCTCTCGAGCAGGTCCTTTAACTTTGCTCTTCTTGATAGCAAAGCCAGCCTTCAGGAGAATCTGGATGATCTTCTCTCCTTTCTCAAACACTTCCATTGCTGTGTTTCCCCACACAATGATGTCATCAATGTACTGTAGATGTTCCGGAGCCTCACCCTTTTCCAATGCAGCCTGGATCAGTCCATGGCAGATGGTGGGGTTGTGTTTCCACCCCTGGGGCAGTCGGTTCCAGGTGTACTGCACGCCCCTCCAGGTGAAAGCAAACTGAGGCCTGCATTCTGCAGCTAGAGGAATGGAGAAAAATACGCTAGCAATGTCAATGGTGGCGTACCATTTTGCTGCCTTGGACTCCAGCTCGTACTGGAGTTCCAGCATGTCCGGCACAGCAGCGCTCAATGGTGGAGTCACTTCGTTCAAGGCACGGTAGTCCACAGTCAATCTCCATTCTCCATCAGACTTGCGCACGGGCCAGATGGGGCTGTTGAAGGGTGAGTGGGTTTTGCTGACCACCCCTTGGTTCTCCAGCTCACGGATCATCTTGTGGATGGGGATCACAGCATCTCGAGTTGTTCTGTTCTGTCGGCGATGCACTGTTGAGGTGGCAATTGGCACTTGTTGCTCTTCCACCTTAGAAGACCTACAGCAGATGGGTTCTCTGATAGTCCAGGCAAGGTATTCAACTGCTTAACATCCCCTGTCTCTACAGCTGCTATCCCGAATGCCCACCTAAATCCCTTTTGGGTCTTTGAAATACCCATTTCGGAGGAAGTCTATGCCCAAAATGCATGGAGCCTCTGGGCCAGTCACAATAGGTTGTCTCTTCCACTCATTTCCAGTCAGGCTCACCTCAGCTTCCAGCAAAGTAAAATCTTGTGAACCCCCTGTCACCCCAGCAATGGAAACAGATTCTTCCCCCACATGTCTTGATGGGAGTAATGTACACTGTGCACCAGTGTCAACTAAGGCCTCATATTTTTGTGGTTCTGATGTGCCAGGCCAACGAATCCACACAGTCCTAAAAATATGGTTTCCCTAGCCCCTACCTGGCTAGAGGCAGGGCTCCTCTAAGCCTGATTATCCTTATTTCCTCGGGTAATCAGAGCTGCTTCCTTTTTGCTAGAATTTCCTCTCACAGTCTTGCCATCTAACAATTCACGCACCCGTTGTGTCATAGCCTCAGTAGATTCTCCATCTCATCTTTTCATGTTTTCTCCACAATCACGCAGGATGGACCACAGCTTAGCTCGTGGAATGCCTTTTCCCTCTCTATCTAGGGAACGTTTGCGTGTGGTGCCAGAGCCCCTAACTTGTACTGCAGAGATCTGGAGAATGCTCTCCTTGATTTCTTTGAGATTGTCTGCTAATCCCAGCACCTCTGTTTCCAAAGCTGCGATTCTTACATGTGTTGGACCATGCACGGCGTCTGCATATGTTCGGAGCTTCTTCGCCATATCAAGCACAGTCTCCTCTGTCTCATCACGCTTCATTATTGCTAAAGCAGAGGAGTATTCCTGTGGCCCAAGTCGTACAAGTTTTCGCCACATTACAGGTGTACATGGTACCAAGTCGGGGTTCCTAGTGTTTAGGTCATCTGAGAAGACAATCTCCGCCACTGCCATTTCTCTCAAGCGCTGAATCCCTTGTTCAATGGTTTTCCACTGAGTTTGCTGCATATAGAGATCGTCGGCACACAGATATCTTTGTGCTATGCTTCTCAGGACCCGTTCCCAGAGACTGCAAGGACTAGCCTCCCTCATCATTTCTTGGTTAATAACTGGATCATGTGATAGGGATCCCAGATGTCTCGCTTCAGTGCCATCCAGTATTGTAGCCTCGCCTGCAACATCCCAAAGACGGACTAACCAACTAATTATAGATTCATCAGATCGTCGAGTATAATCCTTTCTTAGGCCACAAAGGTCCTTCAGGGAAAAGGAGTCAATAGTATCTCCTGATCTTGTAGCAGTTGGTCGGGCTCTTGAGGTTGTAGCAGTTGGTTGGGCTCCTGATGTTGTAGCAGCTGGTTGGGCTTCTGATCGTCTGCTAGTTGGTTGGACTCCTGATCTTGTACCAGTTGGTTGGGCTTCCGATTTTGTATCAGTTGGTTCAGCTTCTGACTGTGTATCATCAGTTGCTTCAGCTTCTGATTGTGTGTCAGTTGGTTTGACTCCTGACTGGGTGTCAGGAGGCACTGAGGATCCTTCACCTGAATCATCATCTACTGGTCGATCGGTTTCGTCCGTGTGCTTCTTTCCCTTCTTTACTGCAGCAACTGCTGGTGTCTTAGCCTCACTGTCTGGTTTAGCTGCATCCTAAATAGCTGTGGGGTTGGCTGCAGCCTGAGTGACTGATTTATCTCCCTGCTCTTTTGCTTTTATCTGCTGCCCTACAGTGTTTAGCAGTGTGTGACTCATTCTAGACAAGCTATAAGCTATATAGAGGAAAGTCACGAGGTGAAATACTAGGGAGGTAGGGTCTTTAACATTGAAAAGACCCTGAACATTCTCCAAAAGTGATGTAACTGACTCAAAAGAGAAGAAGGAAAAAAGAGGCTGAAGAGCCTCATTCCCTACTCCTCCTTTAACAAACTGGGTGCAATTATTGATAAATCCCCAAAACATTCTACTGGAACTAGGATGCAGGGTAGGACGAAAAAACCATAAACTGAACATACCCAGAACAAACTCCAGTATCTTTATAAGCTTCTTGTAAACCATAATCACCGAACCCAGCAAAATAACTATTCTAATTTGTGCATCCCTAGTGTAAAAGCTGTATGTTAGGGACAATATTGGAGCTATTTCTGGGTAAGAAAACAAACCTAGGGACCAGAAAGGCATTAAGACCTCAAAAAAGCCTAGGGAACAGAAATGCAGAAAAGACTCTATTCTAAGAGACATTAGGACTTCAAGAAGCAACATGGCCACTGTCTGTTTAATCCCTACCCAAAGGACAACAAAAAATGCAGCTAATAATAATCAATACAAGTTTTTTCCACTCTCTTGTGCCCCGCAGTGGGCGCCAATTAAGGGTATGTCCTGGTTTGGAGACAAATTTGGGAGAAAACCCCTGAATAGGATCCCTCCGGGAAGCAAACTCAAGTGGCCTCTCCCTCCAACCGGTCTGGTAAAAAAACCCCTTTGGAGAAAAGTGGAAAAAACTATTTTACTAAACAAATGAAGTACATACAAGTATAAAGAATGAATCATATGAAACAATAAAACCTCTCATTCTGGAGTGAGATGGCAAATTGAGAAAGTCCTTGCCGTGGATGGAGCTCAGCTCTCTCTCAGTCTCTCCTCAGTCCCAGTCCCTCCGGCGCTGCTGGAAAATGCCGAGCTCCAGGCCCCAGTGGGCTGCAGGTGCAGCCCCCAGTGCTCCCCTGGGTTTTCAGTCCAGAGCAGGTTTAAACAGTTCCAGGAAAAAAGGAAAAAAAAACAGTCTAGGGATTTTCTCGGCCCTAGCTAGCTGAAACTAACTAAAACCAGGAAAAAAAAAAAAAAAAAAAAAAAAAAAAAAAAGAAAAATCTCTGTCCTGCAGTCTTTCCAAGCCTCCGCCGAACACCCCGTCCGCAGAAGAATGTGGAGGAGTCAGGCAGTTTTCTCAAAACAAACTGCACACTTCTCCTTGCTCTTAGAACCAGTCTTAAAGGCACAGGACTCAATATACAGCAGAAACAGAACAGACGATTGGGGATACAAGCATCATAAAGTTATCCTAGGACAATTTCACTTCTGGAAAGTTGTTTCCATTTCCAGGAATCTTCCCCACAGTGCTGTCTGCTCTTTTCAAGAACCTTTCCTGGACAATGAGGTGCAGCTCCTGTCACAGGATGTGCCATCAACTGCAGATTCCCTTGGCTTTCCACACCATGTGTGCAGCATGACTCTTGCAGCAAAGCAGGACAAATGTTTAGAGGACTTTACAACTTGGCCATTCCTTTGCTAGTGGACTGGGGAGTTGTGCCATTGCTGAGGTTTTCAGTCCATGATAACCATCAGAACAAGCTGCACCTCTAAGAGTAAATGACTGAAAGAATCTGAAATGGAGAAATACAGGGAGTCACTTGGTGAACCTTGTCTATAAGGAGGGTAATTTTTTCCTAATACTTTCAAATCCCTTCCCTCTGCTTTTGTCCTTAACAAGGCCTTTGCATCCCAGATGTCTCATGAAAAGAGAAGCCTGAGCTTGTGGAACTGCATTAAATGAGGGACACTCGGGCTGAAAAAGGAAGCAATTTAGAAGTAATTGTATTAAAGCAAAACCAGTTCTTATGCAGAGATTGATGTCACTCCCCTAGACCAATGAATGGGAGCAAGTCCCTGTGGCTCAGCCTCGAGAAGTGACCCTGAGAGGTGTCCCCACTGCAGGGAGGAATCTCCAAACCCCCTCCAATGCTGCTCTTAAAATTTGGGATGGGACTTTTCTAGTCTGAAGTGCTGCCCTGTCCACGAGTTGTGCCCTGGCTGTGCCAGCTCAGCAGCTCTGCAGAAGCTCTCAGTGGTGTCACTTGGTTGTTCCTTTCTCTGGGGATTTTACCAGCTCTGCCACAGATTCAGTTCCCTCTCAGGAGGTTGAACTTTTGGATGGAGGAGTCAGGCTGCTTTCGTCATTATTCACCACAAAAGCAGTGTGACCATCCCTCCTTCATTTCCTACTGGGGGCTTTGCAAACAGAGCTTTGCTGGAGTTGTCTGAGCCCCTTCCAGGCAGAGCCTCCTGCTCCAGCAGGAACTGCCTTTCCTGTGCCAGGACCAGGGCAGATCCCGCTGCAGGAAAAGCCCCAGGCCAGCCCCAAGACACTGAAGGCCTCGGGCACAAGTGCAGAGTGCCGTGCTGGGAGCTGTGCCAGGGAGAGCCCGAGGCACCAAAGGCACCTTGGCAGCAGCAGCTGCTTCCAGGCCATGGCCAGAAGCCTCCCTTGGCAAGGCGGCCTGGTGGCCACCACTGCAGAGCTGCTGCTCCAGGGCTCATTTCTGGCTGGGCTCTGAAAAGGTCACAGCCTGGCTGCTCCTCAGTAGACATTCTGGCCAGAAGTGTTGTGAGGTCACCCAGCACATCAGAGAACCCACACAACAGGGATTCTATCCTTGGGGAGGGGGTTTCACTATGTCAGGTTGCACCAAGCTCCTGCTCTTGGAGCATTCCTGGCATTGGGGCATCCACTTCTTCCAAAAAAGTGGTTGCAGTTTTGTGCCACTCTCATTTAAAATATTTCCTCCTTCTAACAAATCCTAATCCACCCTCATTCAAAAAGATATTGTCCCTTGTTCTGTCACTGCAATATTTTGGAGCACATACCTTTGACCACTGCTTCTATTTTCACTGACCTTGGAGATGACCTAAAAACCTCCCAAGGTGGGGTTTGGAGGCCTCATCACAAAAGCAGCATGTAGAGGATTGTGGCTCTGGGCTCAGTGGTGCACACACTGAAGAGAAGAGTAGCCAGGGAGGGATTGAAAGTGGTTGCAGAGATGCTGGAATTTTCTTCTTTGTATAAAACAGCCTGAGAAGGAAATAATGGCACCAAGGGCAGCTGGGGAGGCCCAGACTGGACACCAGGAGAAAGGAATTTCCCTCCCAGGGCAGGGCTGTGGTGTAACACATCCCCCAGAAGGAGCCTGGAGCAGCCCAAGGCTCTGTGTGCCCAGGCAGAGGCAGGCAGGACGCAGAGCTGTCAGCAAAGGAAGGGGCCAGCGAGGTGGGGCAGCCAGGGGATGACGACAGCCTGCAGGGACAGAGGGACAGGGCAAAGCCCTGACCTTGGGGCTCTCAAGAACTTCTCCTGCTCCAGGCCCAGGGCCCATCCCAAAGCTGGAGCAGCCAGAAAGATGTGCCCATTTCTGTTCATTGCTGCTCTGGTGAGGATGGATCCCCAGCCCCTTGGAGGATGCTGATGAATTTTAGTACTCCAGAGGCCTCTTCTTTCTTGAGCTCTTCAGTTAAGGAAATCAGGGAGAAAAGCTTGTAAAAATTTGTTCAACATACCGAACAAGAAAAGCCCATGGGAATAATTTAAGTTTTTAGTTCTTGTGTGGTTAATTAGACAATTTCAGAAGTGTATTCAAAGGGAATACACTATATTGAAAACAATGCAGAGAGAACTGTTTTCCTGTTTCATTTTCCTGTTTATAGATTGATATCAGCAATGTCCAATTGATATTGACTCCCAGCACCTTCTAATGCAATCTGAATAGATACGAAAATCAAGACTTTTCAGGGCTGACAATCAATCAGACTTTGTCCCCATCCCCACCAATTCTCTCATCCAACCCTTGGCAATCCTATGGATCAGGAACAGTGTGTGCAGCAGGAGCAGGGCAGTGCTCTGTACTGGTTGGGCAGCACCTCGAGTGCTGTGTCCTGTTCTGGGCCCTCCATGTTTAGGAAGGACATGGAGGGGTGGGAGCGTGTCCAGAGAAGGGCAACAAAGCTGGTGAGTGGTCTCTAACAGAAGTCCTGTGAGGAGCAGCTGAGGGAGCTGGGGTTGTTTATCGTGGAGAAGAGGAGGCTCAGGGGAGGTTTCATGACTCTCTACAACTCCATGAAAGGAGGGTGCAGCTAGATGGGGGTCAGCCTCTTCTCCCAGGGAACAGTGACAGGACAAGAGGACACAGCCTTA
>JANEHK010000613.1:0-20974 GCA_025960845.1 Tachycineta bicolor | reverse complement strand
GTGTCCTTGTATAAAGAAGTTACAATAACAAGGATGTTGATCAGCAAAAAATCATGTAGCTGTAACTGCAAGGTTGACCACAGAAAAAGCATGCATTGTGAAATAGCAAACCAATTAGGAGCTATAATTTTGTAATATGCATGAGCTAATTAACTGCACTATATCTGTATGTGAGCACGGTAATAAAGCTGAGACTTGTTGATCATGATAGCCTGAGGCTTGTCTCCTGTTCTTCCACACTCAGCTGTTGCTTTCAACTGCCCCACTCGCAGCGTCCTGCGTCCCTTCACTCTGCCCGCTCTTGCCACACAGGCTAGCCCTTCAGTGGACGCCTGCCTTGTGTCCTCTCTGCTCCCCAAAATGTGCTCCACAGCCCACCGTGCCGGCAAGGCAGCCGCCGTAGCCTTTGGTGGCAGTGGGGGGGTCACAGCCCCAGTGCCTCTGTACCAGCCCCAGAGCTGCCACTCGCTGCCTCCAGGTGAGCCTCAGGACACTCTGCAGTGGGCAGCATCAGCTCCTGAGCCTGCACTTGCCTGCCCTTGAGCCTCCCTGGGCAAAGGGGAAATCGGGCAGAGACAGGAATGCAGGGAGGAGCCATGGGCTACCTCTTGGGCAATCCACAGCCAGGACCAGGCAGCCCCCGCCTGCAGCATGGCGCAGGTACGGCCACACGGGCACGGCCACACAGGCTGGGCCCTGTGGCCACCCAAGTCATTTCCTCCCCATCAACTGCTGCCAGGCACCAGGCTGCTGTGAAGCGCTGGAGAGGCTGCTCTTGCAGCGCGGCTGCCCTTGCCAGCTGCAAAATCACAGTTCTACCTGATTGCCCCATCCCTGCTTGCGGTGGTTCTTTGGAGAGACCCAGATGACCGTCGATGGCAAAAGGCCCAGAGCTTGCCCTCTGTCTTGGGGCATATCATGGCTTTATTCTGGGCTCCTGCCCTGCCGGCCGCAGCTCTTCCTTAGCTCCTTCTCCGTCCCCACCGGTGCCAGAGAGACAGAGCTCCCGGCAGTGGCAGGGGTTTTTCCCAGGGGGGGGAAGAGCCTAGACGCAGGTCCAAGCCACTCCCCGATCAGGGAGAAGGTGGGAGTGGAACAGAGTTGGCTTCCATTCCCGCCTGGCGGATAGGCGCAGTGAAGTAGGGACAAACAACCTGCTCCACTTTCCAAGGGGAACAGGCAAGAAAACATCACAAACACCAAGATCAAAAGGAAACACAGTATCAACCAAATGAACACACTCTAATGCCTGCTCCCACAAGCATGGGCAGCAGAGCCTTTGGAGAAGCAGAGGGGGCCAGAACTGTGTCCCTACCAAGCCTCCACGCACTGGTCTATGGGTCAGCCCCGCTGGCATCTCTCTCAGAAGGATGTCAGTGGAAATGACAAAAACACCGGTGAGGCTTGCACGTGATACTTGCTCAGCCCCCGGGGACAAAGAGGAGTTGAAACCGAGTCGTTGGGAATGGCCCAGCATCCCCAGCCCGTAGGCAAGGCCAGCACAGAGCCAGTTCCTGGGAAGAAAGCAGCCCTCTCCCAGCAGGAACACTGCCACAGCTCTTTGGGGGAATCCTAATTTATTGAACACCTAGGGTGGAAGGGCCCTCCGAGGCCTGTGACCACCTGCCTGGGCTGCGGAGGCCATCTCGGGGCAGCCTCCTGGAGACCACGCAAGCGCCATGCTCTCATGGGCATTGTCTGTGCCACCGAGCTGGGGCTGTTGCTGCCTGAGTCAGGCACAGCATCCTGGGAGCCCTGTGCTGGACACTGGTGGCTGCAGGATGTTTGTGGCTCTGCCACCTGCTCCTGGGAATGCCTCTCCTTCTCCAATGGGGCTGCTGTTTGTGCTTCCCAGCTTTCCCTGGCTGTGTCAGTGCCCTGGGACACGCCGGGGCTCTTGATGTGCGCGGGATGCTGTTGATGTGGAAGGGGGCAGGAGGAGGTGTCCAGCGCTTGCTCAGGGTGCGCAGGCACGGAGGCTTTCCTGAGAGGCCGGGAGGGCTGGAGGCCTCCAGGAGGGAAAGTGTGGGAGGGAGGCAGGAACTGGGAGCCAGGGACGTGTCTTGGCAGGCGCAGGATCTTGAAGGGCTGGGGGCTCTCAGCAGGGATGGAGGCTGTGGCAAGCTGCTGGGAGGGAGGCGGCGTTTCAGCACTGGGGAGGTTCTGCGAGGGAGGGTGGCCGTTGAGAGCAGGGAGGGACTTGCAGGGTTGGAGGCCGTCAGAGGCAGTTGAGGCTGGCGGAAGGCTGGATCTGGGCCAGCCCGAGCTTCTCCCAGGGATGGTTGGTGTCCAACACAATCTCCTGGAAGGGCTGGAGGCTGTGCCAGGAATGGCCCCTCTGGCTGGGAGGAGCCTGCCGGAGGCACGGAAGCGCCTGGAGCAGCGGGACGAGGCACAGCAGGGCAGGTGGCCTGGCTTGCCCAGCTGCTGCAGGTGCGCCCACATTGCCCGCCACATGGCAGGATGAGGCGGAGCCCATGTCCCACGATGAGCCTGGAGCAGCAACATCAGCCCCTGCAGCTCCTTGGCCACGCTGACGCAGGGCCGCAGCTGCCAGGTCCCTTGGTGCAAGTGGCGGGAGCATTGGGATGCTTCCGAGGGCTTGCGCCAGGCCCGGAGGCCCTGGCAGCCACAGGGGCTCCTGGGCTCCTGCGTGGGCGCCTGGCCCGGCCCCCGAGCTGCTTGCGCGGCCTCCGAGTCCCGGCCTGCCGGCCCTGCCGTGCCCGGTGGCCAATGACCCAGCGGACAGCCACCGTGGCCAGCAGCAGGGCGAGTGCAGCCAGCAGGACGCTGACGACGCTCATGGATGCGACACGATCCATCGCGACTGCACTGGCGGCTGTGGGGCCGGCCCGCCTTATATAGGGATGGCCCGGTGACCTCACAATGCTGGGGCCGCCACATGGCGTGACATCACAGCCCAGCCTCAGGCCGCTGTCACGCCAATTGTGACCTCACAGCACCACCTGCCTCAGGGCCAGCAAGACCCACTCAGGCACCAGGGCGCTGATGGCCAGGAAAGGCCTGCCACTGAAAATGGGAGCCCAGGCCGTTGCAGCCAAGCCCTCCCAGGAGCTCAGGCCACATCAGGAAGAGGTCAGGTGCCACCAATGCCCAGCCCATGGCTCCCCCAAGGCTGTGGCACAGCCAGCTGGGAACAGCCTCTGCCCTGTGCCAGAGAAGATCCTGCACACACAAAGGCGGCTGCAGTTCCCCATGCCCAGGCAGCTCTCCCCACCTGCCTGACAGCTCCAACTCCTTAGCCTATCACTACAATTGCTGTCGCAGAAGGCCTCTGCAGCTCCCTTGGAGCTTCTGGCAGACACTGCAAGGCACTGGGAGGCCTCCCCACAACCTTCTCTTCTCCAGCCTGAGCAGCTCCAATTCTCTCTCAAGCTGTCTCCACAGGAGAGCTGCTCACCTTAGCAACCCGCTGGCCTGCTCTGCACTTGCTGCAATACTTGCATGGCCTGAAATTCTGGCCACACCAGGAGTGGAATCCCTGCTCCAGGTCTGGCCCTGCCTGAGCAGCTTCATTCCACAGGCTCAGGCTACATGTCCGGCTGCTCAGTCCCAGCTGCTGGAACTGGGCAAGATTAGTGCTGCCGCTGGATCACCAGAGTGATGGGCACATCATATTATTCATTCTTTATACTTGTATGCACTTTATTTGTTTAGTAAAATAGTTTTTTCCACTTTTTCTCCACAAAGGTTTTTTTTCAGACTGGTTGGAGGGAGGGGCCACTTAGGTTTTCTTCCCAGAGGGATCCTATATTTGGGTTTTTCACCCCAAATTTGTCTCCAAACCAGGACATACCCTTTAATTGGCGCCCACTGCAGGGCTCGAGAGAGTGGAAAAAACTTGTACTGATTATTATTAACTGCATTTTTTGTTGTTGTTGTCCTTTGGGTAGGGATTAAACAGACAGTGGCCATGTTGCTTCTTGAAGTCCTAACGTCTCTTAGAATAGAGTCCTTTCTGCATTTCTGTTCCCTAGGCTTTTTTGAGGTCTTAATACCTTTCTGGTCTCTAGGTTTGTTTTCCTACCCAGAAATAGCTCCAATATTATCCTTAACATACAGCTTTGCACTAGGGATGCACAAATTAGAATAGTTATTTTGCTGGGTTCGGTGATTATGGTTTACAAGAAGCTTATAAAGATACTGCAGTTTGTTCTGGGTATGTTCAGTTTATGGTTTTTTCGTCCTACCCTGCGTCCTAGTTCCAGTAGCATGCTTTGGGGATTTATCAATAATTGCACCCAGTTTGTTAAAGGAGGAGTAGGGAATGAGGCTCTGCAGCCTCTTTTTCCTTCTTCTCTTTTGAGTCAGTTACATCACTTTTAAAGAATGTTCAGGGTCTTTTGAATGTTAAAGACACCACCTTCCTGGTATTTCACCTCGTGACTTTCCTCTATATAGCTTATAGCTTTTCTAGAATGAGTCACACACTGCTAAACACTGTAGGGCAGCAGATAGAGACAAGGGAGCAGGGAGATAAATCAGTCACTCAGGCTGCAGCCAACCCCACAGCTATTCAGGATGCAGCTAAACCAGACAGTGAGGCTAAGACACCGGCAGTTGCTGCAGTAAAGAAGGGAAAGAAGCACACGGACAAAACCGATCGACCAGTAGACGATGATTTAGGTGAAGGATCCTCAGTGCCTCCTGACACCCAGTCAGGAGTCAAACCAACTGACACACAATCAGAAGCTGAAGCAACTGATGATACACCGTCAGAAGCTGAACCAACTGATACGAAATCAGAAGCCCAACCAACTGGTACAAGATCAGGAGTCCAACCAACTAGCACACGATCAGAAGCCCAACCAGCTGCTACAAGATCAGGAGCCCAACCAACTGCTACAACCTCAAGAGCCCGACCAACTGCTACAAGATCAGGAAATACTATTGAGGCCTTTTCCCTGAAGGACCTTCGTGGCCTAAGAAAGGATTATACTCGACGATCTGATGAATCTATAATTAGTTGGTTAGTCTGTCTTTGGGATGCTGCAGGCGAGGCTACAATACTGGATGGCACTGAAGTGAGACATCTAGGATCCCTATCACATGATCCAGTTATTGACCAAGAAATGATGAGGGAGGCTAGTCCTTGCAGTCTCTGGGAACGGGTCCTGAGAAGCGTGGCACAAAGATATCTGTGTGCCGACGATCTCTATATGCAGCAAACTCAGTGGAAAACCATTAAACAAGGGATCCAGTGCTTGAGAGAAATGGCAGTGGCGGAGATTGTCTTCTCAGATGACCTAAACACTAGGAACCCAGACTTGGTACCATGTACACCTGTAATGTGGCGAAAACTTGTACGACTTGGGCCACAAGAATACTCCTCTGCTTTAGCAATAATGAAGCGTGATGAGACAGAGGAGACTGTGCTTGATATGGCGAAGAAGCTCCGAACATATGCAGATGCCGTGCATGGTCCAACACATGCAAGAATCGCAGCTTTGGAAACACAGATGCGGGGATTAGCAGACAAGGTGGAGGAGAATCTCAAAGAACTCAAGGAGAACATTCTCCAGATCTCTGCAGTACAAGTTAGGGGCTCTGGCACCACACGCAAATGTTCCCTAGATAGAGAGGGAAAAGGCATTCCACGAGCTAAGCTGTGGTCCATCCTGCGTGATTGTGGAGAAAACATGAAAAGATGGGATGGAGAATCTACTGAGGCTATGACACAACGGGTGCATGAATTGTTAGATGGCAAGACTGTGAGAGGAAATTCTAGCAAAAAGGAAGCAGCTCCGGTTACCCGGGGAAATAAGGATAATCAGGCTTAGAGGGGCCCTGCCTCTAGCCAGGTAGAGGCTAGGGAAAACCGTGTATTTTGGACTGTGTGGATTCGTTGGCCTGGCACTTCAGAACCACAAAAATATGAGGCCTTAGTTGACACTGGTGCACAGTGCACATTACTCCCATCAAGACATGTGGGGGAAGAATCTGTTTCCATTGCTGGGGTGACAGGGGGTTCACAAGATTTTACTTTGGTGGAAGCTGAGGTGAGCCTGACTGGAAATGAGTGGAAGAGACACCCTATTGTGACTGGCCCAGAGGCTCCATGCATTTTGGGCATAGACTTCCTCCGAAATGGGTATTTCAAAGACCCAAAGGGATTTAGGTGGGCATTCGGGATAGCAGCTGTAGAGACAGGGGATGTTAAGCAGTTGAATACCTTGCCTGGACTATCAGAGAACCCATCTGCTGTAGGTCTTCTGAAGGTGGAAGAGCAACAAGTGCCAATTGCCACTTCAACAGTGCATCGCCGACAGTACAGAACAACTCGAGATGCTGTGATCCCCATCCATAAGATTATCCGTGAGCTGGAGAGCCAAGGGGTGGTCAGCAAAACCCACTCACCCTTCAACAGTCCCATCTGGCCTGTGCGCAAGTCTGACGGAGAATGGAGATTGACTGTGGACTACCGTGCCTTGAACGAAGTGACTCCACCATTGAGCGCTGCTGTGCCAGACATGCTGGAACTCCAGTACGAGTTGGAGTCCAAGGCAGCAAAATGGTATGCCACCATTGACATTGCTAACGCATTTTTCTCCATTCCTCTGGCTGCAGAATGCAGGCCTCAGTTTGCTTTCACCTGGAGGGGCATGCAGTACACCTGGAACCGACTGCCCCAGGGGTGGAAACACAGCCCCACCATCTGCCATGGACTGATCCAGGCTGCATTGGAAAAGGGTGAGGCTCCGGAACATCTACAGTACATTGATGACATCATTGTGTGGGGAAACACAGCAATGGAAGTGTTTGAGAAAGGAGAGAAGATCATCCAGATTCTCCTGAAGGCTGGCTTTGCTATCAAGAAGAGCAAATTTAAGGGACCTGCTCGAGAGGTCCAGTTTCTAGGAATAAAGTGGCACGATGGAAGGCGTCAGATTCCCACTGAAGTCATCAACAAGATCACAGCAATGTGTCCACCAACCAACAAAAAGGAAACACAAGCTTTCCTAGGCGCCATAGGTTTCTGGAGGATGCACATTCCTGAGTACAGCCAGATTGTGAGCCCTCTCTACCTGTCACCCGCAAGAAGAACGATTTCCACTGGGGCCCTGAACAGCAACAAGCCTTTGCCCAGATCAAGCAGGAGATCGCTCATGCAGTGGCTCTTGGCCCAGTCAGGACGGGACCAGATGTGAAGAACGTGATCTACTCAGCAGCCGGGAACAATAGCCTGTCCTGGAGCCTTTGGCAGAAGGTGCCTGGAGAGACTCGAGGCCCACCACTGGGATTCTGGAGCCGAAGCTACAGAGGTTCCGAAGCCAACTACACTCCAACAGAGAAGGAAATCTTGGCCACCTATGAAGGAGTTCAAGCTGCCTCAGAAGTGGTAGGCACTGAAACACAACTCCTGCTGGCACCTCAACTACCAGTGCTGGGATGGATGTCCAAAGCAGAAGTTCCCTCTACCCACATGCCACCAATGCCACATGGAGCAAATGGATTGCCCTCATCACTCAGCGCGCCCGCATTGGAAACCCAAATCGCCCTGGGATTTTGGAAATAATTACAAACTGGCCGGAAGGTGAAAACTTTGGTCTCATGGATGAAGAGGAGCAGGAACAAGTGACACGTGCTGAAGAAGCTCCACCATACAACCAACTGCCAGCAGAAGAAACACGCTATGCTCTTTTCACTGACGGTTCCTGCCGCATCGTTGGGATGAAATGAAAGTGGAAAGCAGCTGTATGGAGCCCCACAGGACAGGTTGCACAAGCCACTGAAGGAGAAGGTGGGTCAAGCCAACTTGCTGAACTCAAAGCTGTTCAACTAGCCCTAGACATTGCTGAAAGAGAAAATTGGCCAAAGCTCTACCTCTACACTGATTCGTGGACGGTAGTCAATGCTCTGTGGGGATGGCTGGAGAAGTGGAAAAAGGCCAATTGGCAGCGTAAAGGAAAGCCAATCTGGGCTGCAGATGAGTGGAAAGACATTGCCACTCAGGTAGAGAAGCTACCTTTCAAAGTCCGTCATGTAGATGCCCATGTCCCCAAGAGTCGGGCTAATGAGGAGCACCTCAACAACCAGCAGGTAGATCAAGCTGCAAAGATAGAGGTGTCAAAGATAGACTTAGATTGGCAACACAAGGGAGAGTTGTTCCTAGCTCGATGGGCCCATGATGCCTCAGGTCACCAGGGCAGAGATGCCACCTATAAGTGGGCACGAGACCGAGGGGTGGATCTAACCATGGACAGTATTTCTCAGGTTATCCATGACTGTGAGACGTGTGCTGCCATCAAACAGGCCAAGCGGGTGAAGCCCCTATGGTATGGTGGGTGATGGTCCAAGTATAAGTACGGGGAAGCCTGGCAGATTGACTACATCACCCTTCCCCAAACCTGCCAAGGCAAGCGCTATGTGCTGACCATGGTAGAAGCCACCACTAGATAGTTGGAGACCTACCCTGTGCCCCATGCTACTGCCCAGAACACCATTCTAGGCCTTGAAAAGCAAATCCTGTGGAGACATGGTACCCCTGAGAGGATTGAGTCAGACAACAGAACTCATTTCAAGAACAGCCTTATTAACACCTGGGCTAGGGAACATGGCATTGAGTGGGTGTACCATATCCCCTATCATGCACCAGCTTCAGGGAAGGTGGAAAGATACAATGGACTGCTAAAAACTACCCTGAAAGCACGGGGTGGAGGATCATTCAAAAATTGGGGGCAGCATCTAGCAAAGGCCACCTGGTTAGTTAACACCCAAGATTCCACCAACAGAGCAGGCCCTGCCCAATGTGAGCCCCTACATACAGTAGATGGAGAGAAAGTCCCAGTAGTACATGTAAGAGGTTTGTTAGGGAAGACAGTTTGGATCAGTTCTGCTTCAAGCACAGACAAACCTATCCATGGGATTGTCTTTGCTCAGAGTCCAGGCTGCACATGGTGGGTAATGCAGAAAGATTGAACCACACAATGTGTACTGCAGGGAGATCTGATTGTTGGGTGAAAACTGTGTGTAACTATCACTGTGTGCTGAATGGTACTGCCACTGTATGTAGCTGTATATTGCATATTGTTTTTATATAGATGTATGTGTGTGTAGAGCTAGAGTATATATTAGTTTTGGTAAATTGATGATATGGGGATAAGGGGTAGAATGTCCTAGGGTAACTTTATGATGCTTGTATCCCCAATCATTTGCTCTGTTTGTGCTGTATATTGAGTCCTGTGCCTTTAAGACTGGCTCTAAGAGCAAGAAGCACAGGGTTTATTTTGAGAAAACTGCCTGACTCCTACACATTCTTCTGCGGACGGTGTGTTCGGAGGACCCTTGGAGAGACTGCAGGACAGAGATCTTTTTGCTTTTAGTTAGTTTCAGCTAGCTAGGGCAGAGAAGTTCCCTGGACTGTTTTTTTGTTTTTTTTTTCCTGTTTCTTGGAACTGTTTAAACCTGCTCTAGACAGAAAACCCAGGGGATCACAGGGGGCTGCACCTGTGGCCCACTGGGGCCTGGACCTTGGCATTTTCCAGCAGTGCCAGAGGGACTGGGACTGAGGAGAGACTGAGAGAGAGCCGAGCTCCACCCACGGCAAGGACTTTCTCAATTTGCCATCTCACTCCAGAACGAGAGGTTTTATTGTTTCATATTATTCATTCGTTGTACTTGTATGCACTTTGTTCGTTAAGTAAAATAGTTTTTTCCACTTTTCTCCAAAGAAGTTTGTTTACCGGACCGGTTGGAGGGAGGGGCCATTTGGGCTTGCTTCCCAGAGGGATCCTCCTCAGGGGTTTTCTCACAAATTTGTCCCTAAACCAGGACGGAGTGATTGAGATCAAATGGACGGAGATGAAACGAGGCACAATGAAAATGACCAAAACCTGCCAAAAGAACTCCAATTCAAATGCTGCAATCAGGCAAGAAGTGGAAATAAAGGAAAGGAAGGAGAGAAAATTAAATTGAGGAAATGCAAGCTAAAAATGAAAAAGCAAAAAATGTTTAAAGCATGTGAAAAGCAAAAAGTGAATGGGATGATGAGAAGTGCAGGGAAAGGGATTAAAGCTTGCCCAATTAATCTTCCATGAAAACTTGAAAACAGGGAAGAAAGTCTAACAAATGCTCAGGAAAGGGGATAGGATGAGAAACAATGCGAATTAAAACATCCGAGAAAATCTGGATATAGAGTGATTGCAACCAAATTGACTGAGCTGAAATGAGGGGCACTGAAAAGGAGCAACACTTGCCAAACATACGCCAATTCAAACTCTGCAATCAGGGAAGAAATGGAAATAAATGAAAGAGAGGAAAATAAATCCAAGAAATGCAAGCTTAAAATGAAAATGGGAAAATTTTGAAAGCACATGAAAAGCAAAAAGTGAACGGGATGTTAGGAAGTGCAGGGTAAGCAACAGAAGCTTGCCCAATTTATCTTCATGAAAATCTTGAAACAGAGGAAAAAAATAACAAACACTCAGGAAAGGAGATATGGTGTGAAACAACGCAAATAAATACAAAAAGGAGAAATTTAGGATCCAGAGTGATTGTGACCAAATGGACTGAGATGCAATGAGGGGAACTGAAAAGGACCAACACCCGCCAATGAACTCCAATACATGTGCTGCAATCTGTCAAGAAATGGAAATAAAAGAAGGAGATGAAAAGAATTCCAAGAAATGCAAGCTTAAAATGAAAAAGGGAAAAATTTGAAAGAACGTGCTAATCACAAAGTGAATGTGATGACAAGAAGTGCAGGGAAAGGGACGGAGGCTCACCAAATTAATACTAATTGAAATCACAATATTTCATTCCTTTTCCCAAAAGGAAAGTCGTTCTTTTGGGAAAGGGAGTGAAATACTGAAATCAGAGAACCAATTAGAACAAATGCTCAGGAAAGGGGATATGATGAAAAAGAATGCAAATTAAATCAACTGATATAATTTGGAACTGGAGTGATTGTGGCCAAATGGACTGAGATTAAATGAGGGGCACTGAAAAGGACCAACACTTGCCAAACATACTCCAATTCAAATGCTGCAATCAGGCAAGAAATGGAAATAAGAAAGGAGAGGAAAAGAAATGGAAGAAATGCAAACTTAAAATGAAAAAAGGAAAAATTTTGGAAGCATGTGAAAATCACAAAGTGGATGGTATGACAAGAAGTGCAGGGAAAGGGACAGAAGCTTGCCCAATTAATCTTCATTGAAATGGCAAGATTTCATTCCCTTTGGAATGTCTTCCTTTCAGGAAAGGGAATGAAATCTTGAAAACAGGGAACAAAGTCTAACAAACGCTCAGGAAAGAGATATGATGAGAAACAGTGTGAATGAAAACAACTGAGAATATTTGGAACCGGAATGATTGAGACCAAATGTACTGACCTGAAATGAGGGGCACTGAAAGTGACCAACTTTTGCCAAAATACTCCAATTCAAATGCTAACATCAGGCAAGAAATGAAAATAAAAGAAGGATGTTGCGGTTCCTTAAGCGTGGTCTCCATGCACACCTGGGCTAGCTCAGGCACCATGGTGTGGAAAGGTACGGACAGCTGGCCGTGCCAGCTAACCCGATCCTGTGGGGCCTTGGATCCCACACGACCTTGGCAGCAGGCACAGGTGGTGCAGGGCAACGACGGTGGAGATAGAAATGCAGACTCTGCTGAACGGGTCACAAGATTTAATTGGAGCCCTGGCATGGGACCTCCTGACCTCCAGGTAACTGCCCAGGCAGAGAGCCCCAGGCTGCTTGCCAGCAGCTTTTATCTGGGGGTGGAACCAGGAGAAGAGGCAGTGGGTGAGCAAATCAGGGATCACCGGGGAGGCGTCACACAGATGAATGTTATTTTCATAAACCATACATGAATGATGAGGAGGGAACCCCTCTGGATCTGACCTATCACTTGATGCCCTTGTAAGAACTTTCTAGCTCCAGGGGAAGGCCTCAAGATGACAGGCAGACCCCAGAGCAGGGGGAGTAGGGGATTGACATATAACGGTTGGAGGGGAGAAGAGCAGGGAAAGATCATTAGGGAGAACAAATTGGGATACATAGAACGAACCATAAATCAATGGCACATACAATAAAACCAAAAGCAAATCCCACACCATTACAGAGCTCCCCAACAGATCTTTTAAGGTGGTCCCAAGCTTAGACCAGGCTCCCTTGGAGAAGGAGTTCCAATTACGATAATGCATAAGAAAAAGAAGCGAGCAAAAGGAGGCATGCATAAAAGTTCCCATTGGAGTGCTGGCTAAAGGTAAAGGTGCCTGTAAAACGTCTTGTGCACAGGAACTGTGTGGGAAAACAGACTGTGTAAGTATCACGGGGTTGAGCAGGCGGGCAGCTGTATATTTGTGTGTGTGTAGAATATCTAAAATGGGGGCTGGTAGCCCAGACACCCAAAGCAAGTGCAAACCTCCCAGTACCGCATTTTTGGCTCTCCGCAAGGAGACTGGCTGGGAAAGGAGGGAAGGGAAAAGAGAGAATGAGTGAGGTTCCCTGGGAGGGACTGGCAGGGAGGGTCCCAGCCCGAGAACCCAGGGGAAGGTCCTCGAGGAGAAGGGAGCAGTCTGATTGCTGGGCGAGGTGAATAAGGAGGGAGCAATTGAGTCAAGTTCAATTTTCTTTGAGAAGAAAATAGTTCTTAACTTTAGTAATAGACTAAGAGGAATTGCAAGGGGAAGTGGCTAGAAGGATATAGTCAGGGAAGACAGATGGAGAGAAAGATTGGAATTAGGTGTGAGGCAAACAGTTGGTAAAAGACAAGATAGTGCAACAGAATAATAAGTGAGAGGATTGATCCGCACAATGAGGGAGGGAGACCAAGATTCTTCTGGTACAAGGGATTTCTTGATTTGTGGCCAAAATTGGGTCCAAGGAAAAATAAGTCCTTAGACCCAGGAGCTGTGAATTATGAAGGAAATTCACAAGAGCCTGGTATACCTGGGAACTGTGAGGGGGGTTCTCAGAAGGGGAGCATCCCTCAGGACAGTCCACAGGGGATGATGTTATGATTCTGAGATGCATGGGAATCCTGAAGAAGAAAAAATAAGCAGAAAATGATTAATTATTGTATGTTTGAATGGACAAAGGAAATGATCCAGAAAGATAACTTATATTGCCAAAGTTTAGGCCATTTGGAGATTTGATTTACCAGGCTTTGATTTTGTATGTGAATTCAAAAGAGCCATTTAATCAGGAAGAAAGCGAATATGCTGCACTGTGGCTTCCCAGAGGAAAGGGTGAATTTGTTACTTGAAGGCAGGGAAGCAAAGGTCATCTGTTGTATCCTTTACAAACGAGAGGTTGAGCAGACAAAAAAGACAGACACAAACCCTAGGATCCATTAGATCACCTCCCACCCCCTTATAGGCAACCTCATCAGCCCGTTCAACCCCAAGCCCCCAAGGGTCCTCCTGTAAATGCAAACACACCCCCTATTCAGGAGGAGCCAGTAGCACATAGAACTAGAGGTGGGGGACAGGGAGAAGTGATGATGGGGATTGGGGAACAAAAATGGAAGATGGACTACACCCGCTTAGAAAAGTTCCAATGGCAAACCCAGAACAGAGACCTATTGGTGATGTGAGTGTTCCCCTGAGCACAGGGGATGTTAGGGAGTTTAAGAAGGAGATGGGCAGGCTGCTAGAGGATCCTCTTGGAGTGGCAGAGAGATTAGATCAGTTCTTGGGGCCAAATATATACACCTGGGTGGAACTGCAGTCTATTTTAGGAATCTTGTTTAGCATGGAAGAAAGAGAAATGATTAGACATTCAGGAATGAGGGTTTGGGACAGAGAATGTCAGGGGCCAGAGCAGGGGAACCAGAAATGGCCTATGCAGGATCCAGGTTGGAATAATCAGAATGAAAGACAAAGGCAGAATGGGAGTGATCTCCGGTGGATGATTATCCGAGGAATCTGGGAAGCAGTGCCCAAGGGCCAGAATAAAAGGAAAGCTCTAAGTGAGCACCAAGGGAAGGATGAACTCCTGGCAAACTGGTTAGAAAGACTAAGAAAAGCCTTGCAGTTCTATTCAGGTGTAGACCCCGATGCTGCAGCAGGACAGGTCCTTTTGAAAACACAGTTTGTAGCTAAGGCCTGGGGCACATCTGGAAGAAGCTGGAAAAAGTAGAAAATTGGCAGGATAGAGGGCTTCAGGAATTGTTAAGAGAAGCACAGAAAGTGTATGTGAGAAGAGATGAGGAGAGGCAAAAGACAAAACCACAGATTTTATTGGCAGCAGTCAAGGCAACACAGACAACCATGAATACAGTGAAGCACTCAGGAAAGAACAAACAACAGAAAAGGGCAGGTCCCACCTCTGGGGATACGAGATCCACGTGTTTTTCCTGTCACTAGAAAAGACACTTACAAACTTCTTGTCCTCCCTCCAGGAGTTTAGGACTCATTGTTTTCATTGCCACAGAAAGGGACATCTACAAAAATTCTGTAGAAAAAGGCAGCGAGATGAGAAAATGTTTCAAGAAGAGTAGGGGGGTCAGGAGCTCTATTTAACGTAGACTGAACACCTAGACGGGCCCTTGATAAAACTCAAAGCAGGTCCTCAAAAGGAAGAAATCACATATTTGGTGGACACAGAAGCTACTAGGTCCACAGTAAGAAAACTATCACAAGGATGTGAAGCAAGTTGTGAACGTCTCCCAGGAATTGGGGTTAAAGGAGAAGTTTTTCAGGTTCCTGTAATTAAAAATGCGCAGAATCAATTGCATAAAAAACTTGGACTGAATGGTTTGTTATTTATACGAGAGGCTGATAATAATTTATTAGGAATGGACTTAATAATAGCCTTGGCGATTAAAATAACACCCTGTGAAAGAAAACTGAAAATCTATTCTTTACGTGAAGAAGATAATTTTGAGTTTAGCGACATTGTGTGGTATACTGGTGAAGTAGGAAAATTAAACATTCAGTCCACTAGCATTGAAATACAGAACCCGGAAATCCCCATTCGAGTAAAACAATATCCGATATCACTGGAAGGTCAGAAGGGATTGAAACCGGTAGTTGAGAATTGAGTACATCAGGGGGTGTTGGAGTCCTGTGTGTCACCACATAATACCCCCATCCTGCCGGTAAAGAAGCCTGATGGTAGCTACCGACTAGCCCAGGATCTCAGAGCGGTAAATCCAAGAACCATTACCCGCTTTCCAGGAGTAGCTAAGCCAGATACCTCCTAATTACATTTGGTACAGTGTCGTGGATTTAAAGGATGCCTTTTGAACTTGCCCTCTGGATGAGGGCAGTAGGGATTGCCTTTGAGTAGGAGGACACAGATACAGGTAGGAGAGAACAATTAAGGTGAACGGTGCTACCACAAGGTTTTACAGAGGCACCGAATCTTTTTGGAAAGGGTGTTAGAAAATCTTTGGAAGTCCTTTGAGTTACCCAAAGGAATTAAGCTGCTATAGTATGTAGATGATTTGTTAGTTGCAGGAGAAACTGAAGAGGAAACTAGAAAGGGTGCTATTAAGCTTCTGAATCTTCTGGGAGAAAAAAGGCTGAAGATACCAAAGTCAAAATTGCAGTTTGTAGAGTCAGCATTGTGGTATTTAGGTCAATGGATTGTAAGCAAAAGAAAAAGCTAGACCCTGAAAGGGTTCCACAAATATTGAACATGGGACCCCCAAAGTCTAAAAGAGAAATTGAGCAGTTTTTGAATCTTTTGGGTTATTGTAGGCAAGAGATAGAAGGGTCTAGCAGAAAGGTAAAAATTTTATATGAGAAATTACCTACTAATCACTAAAAATGGGATGAAATGGATCAGGAAAATTTGGAGCAAGTTAAAGAAGCCCTACTGCAAGCTCCTGTACTGAGTCTTCCCAATTTAGACATGCCTTTTCAATTATTTGTTAATACAGTTGATCAAACGGCTTATGAAGTACTGACTCAAGATTGGGCAGGAAGCTGAAAGCTAGAAGGATATTATTACAAATGATTGGATCCAATTACTAAGAGTTGGCCAACATGCCTGCAACCTCTGGTAGTCACTGCTGTGTTAGTAGAAGAAGCTGGAAAAGTAACCTTTGGGGCACCACTGGACTTGTACACACCCCACAATATTAGGGGAATCCTTGCTAAAGAGACCAAAACATCGTTAACTGATAGCAGAATATTAAAATATGAGGCTATCTTGATTTAATACATGATTAATACATGATTAATACATGATTGCATGGAGGACATAGACTTACCAAAAAAAAAACCAAACAAACAAAAAAACCAACCAAACAAAAAAAAAACAACAACAAAACCAGAATTAAGAGAACAAGAATTAAAAACAGTAGAAAAAATATTTATAGATGGATCATCCCAACTGGTAGACAGAAAAAGGAAATCTGGGTATGCCGTAATTCATGGAGAAAAACTGGAAGTGAAAGAATCTGGTCCCCTTAGCCCTTCCTGGTCAGCACAAGCCTGTGAACTCTATGCATTATTCTGTGCATTGTTGTTATTAAAGGTTCGAGAACGGACCATATACATCGACTCAAAAAATGCCTTTGGGGTAGTGCACACATTTAGAAAATATTGGAAAGAAAGGGGAGTTATAAACACTCAAAGAAAAGGATTAGTGCAGCAAGGATTGATAATTCAAATTCTTAAAGCTTTGAAGAGTCCAAAAAAGATAGCAATGGTTCATGTGAAAGGCCACCAGAGAGGGAGAGACATTAAAACAAGAAGAAACATTTTGGGTGATGATGAAGCTAAGAAAGCTGCCCTGAGGGAAAACAGCAATGTAATATGACTTTTCAGGAAGCAGGAACACAAAATCAAACACCTTAATTTTCTTTAGCAGAAGTAGAAGCCATGAAAAACCTAGGAGCAACTCTAAAAGAGGGACAATGGATTCTCCCTGACAAAACCACAGTTCAAACGGCAGAAAAAGGCTAGACTCGTGCTTCAAGGGTAAAAGGACCTATACCCAATAAAGATTGGTAAATTATTTTGACACCAGGAGACCTGAAAGTAAAATGAAAAAAAAAACCTTAAAATTGATTAAACCATTTTATTAAGGTCAAAATACAGTTTCAAGTAAAATTGTAATTAATCCCCGATATGTCTGAAGAGAGTATTTGGTGCCCAGAGGCTATAGCTCATATGGAAAATTGTTTTTGGCTGTGGATTTCACATCATGCTGCAATACATTTGGTGTGCCACCCACATATTGAAAGAATAACCCAGCCACAGGATATTCAAGATATCCTTAGCACAGAAAGGTCAGAAGCTGCCCTCCCGCAGAGAGAAGTTTCCATGTTTCAGCAAGGTTGCTGCAAACACGGTCATCAGTGTGAGCGGTGTAAAGCCGTGACCATGAAGTGACTGAGACAAAGACATTGGCACAGAACAACTGTACCTTGGGACCAAAGAGATGTAGCTTTTATGATTAATTGTATATGATGATTTAGTAGAGTACAACGAGACCTTAGAATGCACAATTGGGTTTTAGCACAGATCAACATTGATACTTATATAATAGAAGATCAAGTATAAAGAGCATTTATTTATTTAGAGTATCACATGGAACGATTAGTGGCTTTGAGAACACTGCAAGAACAACAAAGGATAATAAAATTCAGATGCGGATATAGTACGATACCCAGAAACAACAGAAAAAGATAAATTGTCTTGCTTAACCTGTTCAGGTTATAAAACTCCTTTGATGATTAACCATTAACATTCTCTGTTTTGTAATTGCAATTAACTTCAATTTATTAGAAAAAATCAGGCATTCTGGATTGGCTGTGTACAGCAACCCCCTTGAGTTTGGAGGCAGAACAATGCCGATGGGAAGGGATTAGACACTTCCTTGATCAATGGGAACAGCTTGAACGGATTGAAAATCTTCTAAGAGGCCCTCAGCAACTAACACTAAGAGATTTCATTGAGGAACTACAATTCCAGAACAAGAGACTGGAAACACCCATTACGAAAAGAGTCCAAGAACAAGTAACACACTGGGAGTGTACTAAGCATGGCTTAGAGTGTCGCCCATGGGTTTGTGTTATTTGTGCGCTTTGCCTTAATTTGTGGTGGAGAACAACAAGAGCAGAAGAAAGAGAGAGACAATTGATTTGTTTAACTTGCTTGGATTGTGTGCATGAACAGTTAACTTTAAAAAGCTTTTTCAGTGATTTTTTTGGAGCACCTTTGAGATATGAAGATGGAACCCTTTTATGCAGCAGTTTGATAAACAGCAAATTTAGACCAATGAGTTTTTACTATATTAGCTTTTGAGCAGGTAAGAGAGCAAACAATTCATAATATTATAGACCACTGTATCATAATTAACAGCTCCTGTGGGGAAGGAATTTTTGTTCCACGCTATAGACACATTTCTTACGTGAATTGGCATTACAAATGTGCCTATTGGTGGCGATGAAGACTTAATAATAATAATCCCCAACATAGGCACAAATTCTACGAACAAATCAGGTTGTTAACTGAAGTAGTGAAAAAGCAAGTCTTATTGTGGTTGGCACATCTCCAGAGCTTTGGTGATTTAGACTAAAAGAGGAAGTAGCTGACTAACCCAGAGAGAGAGGGAGAGGGCAGTGCTGTGAGAACTGTGAGTAATCTGTGCCATCCTTGAAACAAGCATGAGGCCAAGGGAACCAGTGAGACCAAATGCACCAGTGACTAGATCCCAGGATATAAACTTTGCTGCCAAGAATCCTGACATCTTGGCCCTTGGCTGCAACCCAAAGGGCCTTGAAGACAGTAGAAAGTCAAAACTCCTGAGGACTATTTTCACTGTGTTTGTCGTGATGCCCTTGGCAACTGGCCAAAACTATGGAGCCACTCTGGACAGAGTCCATGAGAGAAGGGAATGAGCAATGCAGGAACAAACAATAATAAAACAAGCAGCACAAGAGCGGGCAATGAGAGAACAATCTATGCCAAAACAAAGTCCCAATAACGTTGACCCCTGTAATAAAATGCCATCACTCCATGTGGATCAAGGGTCAGATGGAATTTGTTTTCATGGCACATCCACATGTTAGTGCTGCCTGCTATGATCTCAGCAATTTTATAGATGTTTGTGTTCAAAATAGAAAAATGGATTGGGTAGGGAAAATTTAGGATTTAATGGATGGGCTCCTTATCATTTTAGTGATCAAATTTGTCCTCAATATGAAAACTTTTTTTTTTGTTTTGAGAAAGATGAGAATGGGAATGATCCAAGTATAGGTATAGGAGGTACAGCACTAAGGAAAAAAAAAGAAGAAAAACTAAAAGAAACAAACTAAAGATGTAAAAAAGCCATTGGGAAAGAATTAAAGGAACTGGATAAGCTGTATGAACAATTAAAGCAGCAGTATAGTAACTGGGATTTGACAACCTCAGCTAAGAAACTTTTTGTAGCTTTGATGCAAGAAATTGCTACAGAATTAGGATTATCCAAATGCTGGATCTGTGGGGGATTTAGAATGGCTGAAAGACGGCTGTGGGGAGGTGAGAGTCTAGCTACAGAGCAATTTTTCAAATGGAATCATACTCAAATTTTCAAGACATTAAAATGACCTGAAGGATGGATTTTGAGTCATCAAGTAATTGGAACAGTCTGTATGACTTGAGAAGGAAGGAAATATAATCAAGTAGTAGGATATACTCCTTGTATATCTACTTCAGTAGTTAATTCGGATAATAAAACTAAGACCTGGTGACCTAAAACTTTTACTGGTTACTGGAGAATAATAAACAAAATGAATTGTGATAAAAGGAAATGAACTGGCATAAAATTCCTGGAGCTAACCCCTACCAGTTCAAAAAAAGACCTAAAATACTATTACGAACAAAAAGAAAAAACAGATAGTAAATGGAAAATCCCTGATGGAATATATTGGATTTGTGGACAATGAGTATAGAATGAATCAAAAGTGGGAGGGAACCTGTACCTTAGGAACTATAGGACCCTCCTTCTTCGTCATCCCAAGGTCTAGGAGCAATATGCTGGGAACACCACTTGATGAGACTCTAGAAAGGAATAAAAGAGATTTAAACCTCAACTTCCCAAAGGCAGGGGGAAAGAAGGAATGGGGGGAAGACAAATGGCCTGCAGAAAGAATCATCGCATATTATGAGCCAGCAACTTGGGCTGAGGATGGATCTTGGGGATATAGGACCCCAATTTATCCATTGAATCGATTGATAACACTCCAGGCTGGAGTGGAGGTTGTATCAAACCATACTTCTGATGCCCTAAATTTACTGGCCAAGCAGCATTCACAAATGGGAGCATTTGTATATCAAACCAGAATTGCCCTAGATTATCTGTTGGCTGAAGAAGGGGGAGTTTGAGGAAGATTTAAGGAATCTGAGTGCTGTGTGGAGAGAGATTATCATGGGGAAGCCATCACAAAACTTGCTGAGGAAATTAAAAGGGTGGCACATGTACCTGTTCAAAAGTGGAATTCTATTCTAAAAACAGATTGGTGGGATGACCTCTTTGGAGGAGCCTGGTGGAAGAAGGTGGGATTTATGCTGTATGTTCTGGATTAGGATTGTTATTCTTACCGTGCATGATTCCATGTCTTATTAGACTAATCCACCCAGGGATACAAGGAATGCAAATCCAGAATTGGCAGCAAAAGGGAAATCAAATCCTTTTATGGTATTAAAAGCTAGACCTACTTGCACTCAAAAGAAGGGACCTGAAGAGATGTTTACTGAACATAAAGAGACTATTCTAGCACAAGAGATGTCAACCAAATTTGAGAAGGAATGCGAAAAGCTTGATGCAGCACGGGAGATGTTAGAAAAATTAGAAGCTGAAATAAGAGAGTGTGAAAACCCGGATTATTTGGAATATAGAAGAAATTGAGATTCAGGTTTAATTAAAAATTAAAAATGAATCAATAGGATTAAAAAGAGAAATGAGGTAAATTGTAATAAATGAAAAGAATTCATGCTAATTGTAACAATATTAATATTTTAGAAATATATATTTTAGAAAATATTTGTGATAAAGTAGTAAAGGGAAAA
>JANEHK010000612.1:0-20983 GCA_025960845.1 Tachycineta bicolor | reverse complement strand
CTAGATGTCATTTTTGTTTCAGCTTTAAAGGTACTCAAGATCCAAACCCTGAGCATCTCCCATGGACTGAGCCTTCCTCCTTCTCAATTTGATAAGAAAGGGGGAGATGTTGTTGTGTGTTATTTGGTTTCATATTGCATTTCATTACTATATTGGGTTTTATAATGGTTTCTTCTGTACCCCCTGTTCCCCTGGAAAATGTACTATCCCGAAGTTTTTCCCTGCCCTTTTTCCCTGCCCATTCTCCCACACTGTTCCCTTTCTGGAATGTAATCCAACCCTGTTCCACTCCCACCTTATCCCTGATTGGGTAGTGGCTTATCCCTGCCTCTAACCCCTTCCCTGGATATAAGCCGAAGTAACACGTGGCAAACCCTCTTGGCTCCAGGGACTGGGACTGGGCTCCTGACCCAGGCTGGGGCAAGACCACAGAACAAAGACTGAATAAAGCCTTGATTTCACCCTCGGATCAAGTTCAGACCTTCCTTTGCCATCAACAGGGATTGGCTCTCTCTCCTAAGGGAAAGTTTCTTGGCCGGTCCTAGTTTTTGGGACCCTGAGGAAAAATCCTTCCAACTGTGGTTTGTCTCTTGAGCTAGCCAAGGCAAGAACAGAGCTGGAGAGCTCCGTGTGGTAGACAAGCCACAGGGCGCTACATGAACAAGGGGTGTTACCAATGGGGGATGGAGATTTCCAGTGATTTCCCGTGATGTTATTGGGGTGGAGCAAGGGGAGGAGCAAGGGGAGGAGCAAGGGGAGGAGCCATATTGATTGACACAGGGGAGGAGACAAAGAGGCTGATGCAGAGGAAGGGGAGGTACCCGAGGGATGAGAGGAGTTGAATGACTTGAAAGGGTTGGCTGGAGGGGAGGAGGCAGAGAAAAAGGGATTGTGGGAAGAAGCACATGCTCTATTTTGTGGCCTCCGGGGGTCATTTTGTGAGGTTGGGAACAAAGGAACAACCTGAGGATTTTCAACTGTGGGAAAAGGGTTGGATTGAGGGTTTGGGGAAGAGTCCCTGGCAGCAGGCGCTTTGCTGCCAGAGCTGGGATCCCAAGAGGGTTGTAGAAAGCCAGGGAGTCAATTACAGCCCTGTGCTTTTATATCTCCACGGGTTGCTTTCTCCAACCTGCCCAGGGTAGGGGACGAGGAGTTGGAACAAAGGGACTGGGAAATAGGGGCTTTGGGGAGAACTGGGGAAAACTGCAGTGGTTGGTTCTCCACTTTCCCTCGGTCCTTCTGTCTCTCCTGGTCTCTCACCACCGACTGAATTTTAATAAACAATGCATAGAACTTATCTCCAGAGGGATCCCCCATTTTTGTCAGATTTGTCAATACAGTTCCTATAGCATTCCAACATATCACAGTTCTAACATCTTTCGGGGACATTTGTGGAAAATGGAGAAGCAGCCATCTCACAAACTGGTATAGCAAACCCTGCGAAAACTTCATTTCCCCCCCCCCCACCAGGGTATCCTCAACTAGGACATAAATCTCCCTCTGCCACACGGACTACTGCACACCCATCCCATCTGTGCAGCAACTGATTTGCCCTTCCTTGCAGTAAAAAGGAGAACTAAAACCAAAAAGAGTTCAGAGACCGCCTGGAGCATCGGGGCGCTGTGCTCAGCCGACTCACGTGACTTTTTGTCCGTTGGTCCCTTAGGGGACAATGTGCCTGTACCCATGCTGAGACATAAACTTTAAAGAATTAAGGAGTTTTAGAGGGGTTAAGATTTTAGTTAGAGATAAGCTTTGCTGAAATTAACTAAAGTAGATAGGTAGGCTTTGCTGAAATTAAAAGTTAGCAATTAACTAAGAGAAATTGGGTTTGGGATCACTCTTCCATATTAGAATAACTGATTACTTGTCAACTTTGTTTGGTTAGCTGTGTTTATAATGAAGAATATAGAAACTAATGAATAGCTTTTAGGAACATAAGCCAATTGTAGGCCTCCTCTGCCCAGAAACCCATTGAACGGTCATGAAGACATGAAATAGGAGTCCTACCAAGGGTTCATTTATCACATTTGCATTGAAAAGGCAGAAAGGTCAGAACGAGGAAGACTTCTTTACTTCCTCATTTTGGGGACTCCTCCCCATGAAAAGGACCACCGACCCATTTCAAAGAACAAACTACGCATGCTTAATAGCTTTTGAGCTAATTACCATACGAAGCGGGGAATGGGATGTACCAGGGTTATGAATATGCATTTGTGTTTTGGGCATTCAATACTTTTGTAAATAAAAGGACTCTGTAATCACCTGTAAATTGCAGCGTGAATTTGGGAGCTATCCCGCACACTGTCCGGTGCCGTAATAAACATACACTTTCTAACTTTAAACTGTTAGAGAGTTTTTGTCCATCTCAGTTGGGTATCGATACTAGATCAGTACCCATATTTTCTTTAATAAGTCAATGCAGCGGTCGCTGCTGCACCACACCCCTGCAGACAGCCTGCCGCTCTGCTGGGATGGCTCCTGCTGCACCCGCCTGCACCTGCTGAGCCCAGTGTGCCGCCTGCCCCTCTTACCAAATCCTGGAGGCTCTGGAACAGAAATCTGCAAGAAAGGTCTCCGATCCGGAAGAGACCCCCTGTGTGTGGGAGGGTTGCCTCTTCATCCCTGGTGAGCCATGGCAACCAAAAAGCAAGCGAGTTCGACCCAGGGTCCTGACACACCACAGGCTATAAATCCAAGGAAGTTCAAAGAAGTCCAAACAGACAGCCTGGTCCGCAGGGCTCCTTGAAATGGAATGCCCTCACAGTGGGCGCCAGCTGACATGATGCCGGAGAAACTCAGCTAGCTCGCACTCCCTGGCATGCGCTGAGATTGGCTGCCCATGCACCGAATCTGGCTCGGATGGCAGTGGAGCAGAGCTGCTGAATACCACAGCAGCAAGGCTGCTGTCTACAGCAGTCGGTTATGATGCGCTGTGGATCAGAGTAAAGAACAGGGAGGGGTCTCTCATGTGTGTCTCAGAGGATTTTATTCCCCAAGGGGTGCAGTGATGAAAAAACCAAAGAACCCGTGGCTTGCACAGTCTTTTAAACAGGGGAGGAACAGGGGGCGGATACAATTATTCAACCAATCAGGGATATAACGGGGAGGGGATTAAGGAGGGGTTCAAAATATGACAACCTATAGGAAAGGCAATGGGAGTGGGAAGGGTCACATCATCCACAACTGTGAAACCTGTGCTGCAATCAAACAGGCCAAGCAAGTGAAGCCTCTGTAGTACGGTAGACAATAGTTAAAGTTCAAGTATGGGGAAGCCTGGCAGATTGACTACATCACCCTTCCCCAAACCCACCAAGGCAAGCACTATGTGCTGACCATGGTGGAAGCCACCACTGGATGGTTGGAGACCTATCCTGTGCCTCACGCTACTGCCTGGAACACCATCCTGGGCCTTGAAAAGCAAATCCCATGGAGACATGGCACCCCAGAGAGAATTGAGTCAGACAATGGGACCCATTTCAAGAATGGCCTTATAAACACCTAGGCTAAAGAACATGGCACTGAATAGATATATCACATCCCTTATCATGCACCAGCTGCTGTGAAAGTTGAATGGTACAATAGACTACTTAAGACAACCCTGAAGGCACTTGGCAGGAGGACCTTCAAAAATTGGGAAGTGAACTTAGCAAAGGCTACCTGAATAGTCAACACCCGAAGGTCAATCAATTGAAGTAGTCCTGCCCAGTCTGAAGCCTTGCACACAGTGGATGGAGATAAAGTCCCTGTGGTACACATGAAAGGTATTTTGGGAAAGACTGTTTAGATTAATCCCACCTCAGGCAAAGGCAGACCCATCCGTGGGATCGTTTTTGCTCAAAGACCTGGTTACACTTGATAGGTAATGCAAAAAGATGGGGAAACCCATTGTGTACCACAAGGAGAACTAATTTTAAGTGAGAACTGTGCGTAAGGTTTCAGTCTGTATGTATGTATAAGCATGTGTGTGTATATCTATATCTATATCTATATCTATATCTATATCTATATCTATCTGTAAGAGTGTATTGATTTGGGTATGATGTAGATGGTCAAAGAATAAGGGGTGGATTATGTCCTAGGTTACAATGTAAGATGTGCCCAAAGTATGTATTCTATCACCATCTACATGAGCTGTTGAAACTAGGTTGGGCAGTGTTTCCCTTGCCCCCTTCCTCCAGACTATCTTCTGTTAATGGCCCATCAATGCCTTGCCACATGACTCATAGGTAACTCCCTCCAGGAGCTATCTCTGTTTAATGGGCAATCAAGGACCCATTGCAAGACTGATAGAATGATATCAGCCCATTGTGAGATGCTCTGCCCAGGGGGAGGAGCCAAGCATTCCCACCTGGATATAATCTGGTATTTGGGACAGCACAGACAGCCTTACCCACTGTATTCCCAGAGGACAAGAGTTACCAGAGTTTCTGCGGGAACACTGCTTCAAGAAGACCACCTCATCTGGACTGTTACCCTGGTTTTTCTGAGCTTTCTTATTAGCCTTCTTGAAATTCATAATGGAGTCAGATCTTTTCGTTACTGTACAATATTAGGAGCAGTTTTCTACTTTTCCCATAGATGTAACATAAACAAACCCTTTGTTTCTCATTCTTTATCCTTTGTTTGCATATTTCTAACCTGAAAAACAACTGTAACTGACAGTGGGTCTGGCCACTGAGGATGAGGGGTGGAAACCCAAAAAGCCAATCTTCTGCCAGATCCACAAACGTATAAAAAAGTAAAGAATAAACAAAAAGGTCTTCTTCTTCTTTCTCCGGGCTCGGAGGAGAAGCTGGAAGAACCTCTGCCCTGCGAAAATCTCTCATCTGTGCGTTATTGCTTTGTGTCTCGGCGACATCTGGACTGCTACCACCACCCTAACTAACAGGATGTCAGGTTGTATTCTGACTCTGTCGACTCTGTCAGTGATCTTTTGTACTATTGTTTTTATTTTTTTTTTTTCCCTCCTATTAAATTGTTTTTCTGACTTAGAGTCTCTCACTGGTTTTGCTTTCGAGCCAGCACACTCTGAAACTAAGGGAAGTGACTAGGGAAGACTGGCGCTATGTGAATGAAGTAACAGGAGGGTCTAAGGAGTGAATGACAGCTGAGCAAGGGAGGAGAAAACTTGGGTTAAAACCATACATATCAGGGGGGTAACAGGAACAAACCATTGGGGGAATAACTTCACAACTTAACAAAACACACTACCACATCTCATAATCCTGGATGCTTTTTAGACTGGAGTGAGTGACTTTGACCACCTCTGTGTGAGGGAAGCTGGGATGGGAAGTGCAGTGGAGGGGGGGAGGCCATGAGCTGTGCCAAGCTGCAGCAGCCCTGGCAGCTCCTCAGGGATCCAACCCTGGCAGCAAAGAGGAGTTGTCCTGTTGGGCTTTTCTCCTGCTTGCCAACAGCAAAGAGCATTTATGGGATGAAGCATAAGGCCATGGAAAGCCTAGCACCCCTGATCTGGTCCTGCAGTGACCCTTGACTAATCCAGGGTCAAAATAGAAACACAAATTGTCCAACATTTCACTGGGAAGCAGAAATACCAGTGAAATCTCACAATGATTGAGTTTGAATCATCCAGATGATGTGCTGCAAAAGGGGAATGTTGCTCTGAAAATCCCACTGATCCCCAGGGACTGGGATCATGGTCCAGGTGGAGAGATGCTCCCAGTGCTGCAGCGGGCAGAGCAGGCAGGGCTGGAGCCAGAGCTATTTTAAGTTAGGCAGCTATTGCAGAGGCAGCCTGCATTGGCATTGTGCTCACCCAGCATGTGTGTGCTGGGGATGGAGCATTTACCTGGGAATGGACAAAGAAGTGCCAAAAGCTCCACAGTCACAGGTTTTCCCATGGTTTTTGCAAAGTTCAGCCCATTCATAAGTCGTGGAAAGCCCAGCACATCCCAGTAGGAATTGTCAGCACCCACAGCTGCATGAGCAGCTCTGGACTTCCAGTTCTTGCAGTGCAAAAATAAATACATTTACAGAACAACTGTATATAATACAATATAATACTTATATAATATATAATTCTATATTATAATTATATAATATCATAATTTTCCTCCCTATATCCCATTTTCTTTGAGCTTTGCACCGAGTTCAATGGCAGTGAAAATAATTTACTTCCAACTGTTTCTTTTATAGGAAACCAGAAAAAGTGGATTAAAAGGAATGAGGTTATGCAACATGAAAATATACTCCAAAACAACTGTGGAGGAGGGAAGAGGAGGTTCTGCTCTGGGCCTGGGTGAGTTCAAGGGGGTACTTTGGATACTTGGGTGCCAAATAATGCTAATAATTGAGAATGTCACATTTTGACCTCAACAGCACAGCATCCAGACAGTGCATCTCTCTGTCCCATCGGTATTTCCTTGCAATCCCATGTTCTCTGCAGCCTGTGGTCATTGGGAGAGCAGGGAATTGCTGTGGCTCCTTGCTCCCTGGCAGTGCGGGAGGGATGAGCCAAGATTGAAATCGTTCCCTACCATTGATGTGAGAATGACTCCAACACTGGCTCTGGCTCCATCCACATCACTCCTGCACCCCATCTCTGCAAGGAAATGTAATCAGTTGTCTTACCTCCTGGTTTAATTAGTCCCTACTCTGGGGCTAATTACGAGCGCGGTCCACAGGGAGGTCGGGGCCGGAACCCTCCCTCCCTCTCCCGCTCCTGCTCCCGCCCCGTGCCATCTGCCATTGCCATGACACTGGCTTTGCTTTTCATGCCTGGCTGGGCGCGCTGGATGCGCGGGGTAATGGGGCTATTTTTCCCCCCTTGGTCTTTGGAAAGGAAGTAATGATAGTAAACCCAGGAATGGCTGGAACTGCTGCACACTGCCCTTTTCCTTCCCACTTTTGAAGCTTTTTAACATTCAGTTTTCCAGCAACTGGGAGGAAATTTGCCCTGAAAGAAAGAAACAAAAGCCTGTGTTATTTTTTAAACACCCCGCCCCCGTCCCCTGCGCCACACAGGCAGCTGCAGAGAATTTCTCTTCCAAAGGGATGATGTAATGGGCTTCGTCAGCCAATGCTGGAATGAATAAAACGCGACACCCGAAATCCATCTAGGCTTTTGATGAAACTCCTGAGGTTCCTGGAGCAAGTGGTCGCCAAAATAGGCTGGAACCACTGGTTTTGTCATGCAGCTCTTGGGAGAAGTGAGATGGAGATTTAAGGGCTCTGTGAAAAATGCATATTATATGGCTCTACGCAAAATATTTACTATATGTATTATGTTGTATTGATTGTTAATGTTGTATTAATATTTTGATAGTATGGTAAATGTAGTTTTGTAGTTAAAATGTAGGTTTTATATACCAACCACAGGAAAACATAAATCTTTCAGAGAAAAAGAATTTACTACTTCCTTATCAGAAGAGACCAACTTCTCCTGCCTCGCTCAGCCCTGAAGACGCCATAGAGATTAAAGGAAAAAAGTGATACTAACCAGAGACAATTCTTTGTTTGAATGGAATTTATGCATCATGTATGAAATGTATGAATATTCAACAGGCTATTGCTTTTAAGAGATAATCCTTTGTTAACGGGGGTCCTTCTCCGGAGCTTTTTTGCTCAGGGAGGCACCCAGACATCTGTAACTTTGTTTTTATTGTCTTGTATTGTCCTAACCCTAATTGTTCAATTTTTTTACTCTAATTCTATTTTTATAACCACCTTATTTACTATTAAACTTTCAAAATCTTAAAAACAAGTGATTGGTGTTTTTCACAATTATGGTAGCAGAGGATGGTTAGAACACCTCACTGCCGGTGCCTCAATGGAATCAGGGTGAGGATGGCACGCCCTGCCCAGTTGGCAGCCTCGCTCTGTGTTCCCCTGGTGTGACCGACAGATGCAGGTTACGATCAATAGACAAGAGGAGGCAATAAAACAAAGAAAAGGGAAAAGATTCCCTAAAACTGCGGTAGTTAGCCCCTAAGACTAAAGTGTAGACGAAGACAAAGACCCAAGGACAAAGGACAGGTAAGTACTGGTTTGGACGGGGCGGTTAAGGGGGGGGGGGAATGAATGTATGTGAATGAGAGGCAGCTGGTTATCCCAGACCTGCTACGTGAGTGTGGAGTCTCCTATGCTGCGTTTCCGTTCTTTCATGAGAAAAATGGCCAGTAAAGAGACGAAGCGGGTGATAAGAAGAGCGAGAGAATCCCCCCCAGGGAAACTGGGACTGAGTCTACCTCTAGGAGAGAGAAAGCCAGGGCTTTTCGTAGTATAATCCATAAAAAAAAAAAAAAAAAGCCCCAAAAACTTTTGCTGGGTTGAGGGATTAATATCCCAAGAGCACCCAGGGTTAAGCAAAAAATCTGCTGGATTGAGGGGTGAGTGCCCAAGAGCATCCAGGACTCAAACCTGCTGGGTTGAGGGATTAATATCCCAAGGACACCCAGGGTTCTGCTGGATAGAGGTTATGCCCAAGAGCATCTAGGGCTGGACAACACAGCTGGATTGAGGGATAGAAAGGCCCAAGAGCATCTAGGGTTGGACAACACAGCTGGATTGAGGGGATATCCAAGAGCACCGGGACTGGCCAGTAACACCTAAAATTGTAATAGGTGATTTGAAAGTAAAAGGTACCTTATTGTTGTTTTGTTGTGTGAGAGTGAGTCACACACAAAATCTGCCTCAGCTTCCCGGGCGGGTGGGACTGCGGCAAGAGGTGCAAGTGACCCGCAAACAGGCCATTGTTCCCCCGGGCTGGTGGGGGCTATGGCAGAAAGTGTGTGTGACCTGAAAATCAGCCCTTTTCCCTCCGGGCATGTGGAGGGGGGGGTCGTAGTAAAAGTGTAAGCGACACGCAAATTAGCCTCATAGGTGGATCGGCACCAGAGGCGACCAGATTCTGGGCCCTCCTCAGCGGCACAGCTATACTGGAACCCAGAGACCAAACCCAAGGCGAGGGGGGCCACACAGAGCCGCGATTCTCTGGCTACAGGGATTGGCTTCATGTCCTAAGGGTGTGAAAAGTGAAGGAGAAATGAAGTAAGAGTAGATGGATGAAATCACATGTAATGTTGATTGTTAATTTTAAAATTCACTATATCTCCTTGGAGGGAGGTGTATTGTATTGAATAGTTTTGTGAGAAAGAGGGGATTTTTTGTGTGTGCATAGATAGAAGTAAGTAGTCTTTAGGCTGTAAGAGAAAGTGAAAAACAGGTGGGGGATGGATAAGATCTTGAAAAATGGGACAGAAAAACAGTAAGTTGGATACAAGGAAGAAAAAAGGATGTAAAAAATTACCAACGGAAATACCTCAAGGTAGCCCTCTCGGCGTTATGTTAGCTAACTGGGATAAAAACCCTTGTACAAGAAGAAAGGAAAAGATAAAGATGATACAATTTTTCATGATAGAATGGGCAGAGAAAGAAATAAGATCTGACCATGTTTATTAGCCCAGATATGGCTCTTTTGAGAATTGGATTTCTCAGGCTCTAAATGTATTTGTAAATTCAAAGGAACCGTTTAATCCCGAAGAAAGAGAATATGCCACATGTCGGACAGGAGATTTTAGGAGAATAAAAATCTTTGATGTATCAGAAACCCCCGAGACGAAACAAGAAAAGAAAAAGGGGAAAGAAAAGGGAGGGGAACAAGACGAAAAGAAGGAAAAAGAGTGGGATCCTTTGCAGGATTTGCCACCTCCGTTCCCTCTCGCGCTCCCACCGTTCACGGCCGAGCCCCCTGTCCCGGGTGCCGTTTCAGCCCCGCCGGCCCCGGTTCCCGTCCCGAGTGCGGGATCGCAGCCCGCGGCAGCTGCGCCGGTGCCCGCATACACCCCCATCCCCGGCCCCGCCGGTGAATTTGTCTGCCCCGGCCGCCTGGTCCGCAGCCGCCCTAAGGGCCGTGCCAGGGGTCCCTCCTGACACGTGGTCTAAGACCACCGCCCTGACCGTGCCAGGGGTCCCGTCGGTCCCAGCCGTCCTATCTCCGATTGCTTCCCCCACTGCCCGATCCCCGGCTGCCCTGCCCATGCCAGCTGCGCTGGGCGCTGCCGCTGCTGCTTTGTCTCTGCCGGGAGCCGCTGACTCGGCCGTCATTAGCCCCGTGCAGGCTGTCCGCGCTCCCCTCTGGTATCCCCCAGAACTGCCCCCTCCTCTGCCAGTCCCGGCAGCAAACCCCGCCTACGCTCCGCCCTTGGAGGACCAAGCCTCGTCACTTTTCCCTCCCCTCACCCCCCTTCCTGCCCTGAGCTCCGTTCCCTCGGTAACCACAGATACTACTCAGAGAAACTACTTCTCCCTAGAGATGCCTTATTGAAACACTAGAAGTCCACTTAAAGGACAGCCCTCTCTGGATTCTTTCTCAAAACACGGGAAAAAGACTGCAGAGGATAAAAACCAAAAATGGGATAAAGAAATTAGTCTATTTCCACTAAGAGAAGTCCCAATGGGAGGGGGTGGAACAGGGTTTGTAAATGCCCCTTTGACTTCTTCTGAGGTCAGAAATTTTAAAAAAGAAATCAAAGGAATTTTAGAAGATCCCATAACCACAGCTGAACAATTAGACCAATTTTTAGGTCCGAATATTTATACTTGGGAAGAGATGCAGTCTATAATGAAAATAATATTTTCTCAGGAAGAAAGGCAATTAATCAGAGCAGCTGGAATAAAAGTTTGGGAAAAAGAGAACCCACAGGGGCCCCCCAGAGAAGACAAAATGCCAACTGCTCCTCCTGAGTAGGGTCAAAATAATGAGGAAGGGAGGAAACACATGAATGAATATCGTAATTTAATAATCAAGGGAATAAAAGAGGCAGCACCCCGAGGGCAAAACGCTAAAAAAGCTTTTGAGGCACAGCAAGAAAAAGAAGAATCTCCAACTGAATGGTTGGACAGACTTAGGAGAAACATGAAACAATATTCCAGAATAGACCCTGAAACAGATGTGGGAAAGGCTTTGTTAAGGATTAACTTTGTTACTAATGCCTGGCCAGATATTAGAAAAAAAAATTACAAAAGAATTGGGGATTGGCATAATAAATCATTAGATGACTTATTAAAGGAGGCTCAGAAAGTTTGCAGCATGGGAAGTCAATGCCCAAAAGAGGAGAGATGGATTTGTTTTACCTACATTATTGGGCACAAAGCACAAGATTTAGTAAAAGAGCAATTGATAAGCAAAAAGGCTAAGTCAGTACAACCACCTAAACCTGTGCCAGTTTCGATCAATGATTTGTATACCAAACTTGAACAGCAATTGGAAAAAGAAATAGATATCTCAAGGATGGGTAAAAATCAGTTTGTAGAATTGGGGGAAAGAATAAGTAAGGAACTTAACATAACCAATTGTTGGGTCTGTGGAGGGGCTTTGATGTCAGAAGAATGGCCATGGAAAGGCAGCAGCTTAGGCCCAATTGAGCTCCTAAAATGGAACCATCAAGTACAAGTGGAGAAAACAGACCAGAAGGGTGGATTTTAAGCTCAACAGTGATAGGGGAAGAATGTCTCTGGCACACTGGGAAAAGCTTCCTTTATGAAGTAGGAAAAGCACCCTGTAAAAGATATAAGGTTAGTAATGGAACTTCTGTATGGTGGGTCCCAGAAGCACCAACCGTGTATTAGACCCAAGAAAAAGCAAAAAAGGTGAATTGTAAGTATGATAACAAAATAAAACTTTTTCAATGTAATGATACAAGTAAAAATCCTTACTATAGCATCCCAGAAATTTCCAAATTTTGGGAAAATATAGAACAACAAAATTTAACTATTAGAAAACTCCAGATGGCTTATTTTGGATATGTAGAAAAAGAGCATACCCAAAACTCCCCACTCAGTGGAAAGGGAGCTGTACTCTGGGAATTATACAGCCAAGATTTTTTCTTTTACCAGGACCTGATGGGGATCAATTAGGGATACCAGTTTATGAGGATCTAAAGAGAAACAAAAGAGAATTGATTGGAGGATTCCAAAAATGGGGAGATGAGGAATGGCCCCCTGAACACATACTGGAAACATATGGGCCAGCCACCTGGGCACAAGATGGGAGTTGGGGCTATCGAACCCCAATTTATATGCTAAATCGTATTATAAGATTTCAAGCCGCTGTAGAGATAATAACGAACAAAACTGGTCAGGTAATGGAATTAATATCAAGGCAACAAACCCAAACAAGAGCAGTCATGTATCAGAATAGGTTGGCTTTAGACTATCTATTAGCTGAAGAAGGGGGTGTTTGTGGAAAGTTCAATACATCAGATTGTTGTTTAAAAATAGATGACAATTAGGATGCCGTCCTGGACATAGTCAATGATATCAGAAAAATCGTCCACGTACCAGTTCAAAAGTGGGAATCAATGCTAAATACTAGCTGGTGGGATAATGTGCTGGGAGTAGAATGGTGGAAAAAGTTAGGCTTCTTCCTTTTATGCGCTACAGCTGGTCTAATATTTCTTCTTTGTCTGATTCCCTGTTTCATTCGGCTCATCACCAGTGTGGTACAAGGCATGCAATTAGTGGACATTGACCAAAAGTTGCCTACAACACCACAAAGGATTATGGTGTTAAAGAAACAAAATAATATAGAAGACCCCTTCAAAGAAGTGAGATTAATTTGTGAAAAAAATGTGTGAATAATGAAGGCTAGAAAACAATGAATATTGCTCAAGCCAAATTAATTATAAAAAGAAAGAGGGAGGATTGTGAAAAATGCATATTATATGTCTCTCTGCAAGATATTTACTGTATGTATTGTTGTATTGATTAGTAATGTTGTATTAATAGTTTGATAGTATAGTAAATGCAGTTTTGTAGTTAAAATGTAGTTTTTATGTACCAGCCACAGGAAAACGTAAATCTTTCAGAGAAAAAGAAATTATGACTTCCTTATCAGAAGAGACCAACTTCTCCTGCCTTGCTCAGCCCTGAAGATGCCATAGAGATTAAAGGAAAAAAGTGATACTAACCAGAGACAATTCTTTGTTTGAATGGAATTTATGCATCATGTATGAAATGTATGAATATTCAACAGGCTATTGCTTTTAAGAGATAATCCTTTGTTGACGGGGGTCTTTCTCCGGAGCTTTTTTCTCGGGGAGGCACTCAGATGTCTGTAACTTTGTTTTTATTGTCTTGTATTGTCCTAACCCTAATTGTTCAATTTTTTTTTTTACTCTAATTCTATTTTTATAACCATCTTATTTACTATTAAACTTTCAAAATCTTAAAAACATGTGATTAGCGTTTTTCACAGGCTCCAACCAGGGAATAAGCAAAACCACCAGGTTTTGTCCCTGCTGAGGGAAAGGGGACTTTGTGGGGCATCTGGGGACACTCAGTGAAGGGGTGCACAGCCCTTGGTGCCAGGACATCAACCCAAGCTTCAACATCCACCAGAGTTACTCCTGATCAGAACATGGCACTGTGGTGGTTTCAGGCAGATTTTGGGAGAAACCCTCCCATGGGGCCCCCCTTTTCTCCCCCAACCGGTTCGGGAAAAGACTTCCTCAGAGAGAAGTAGAAAAAAACCTGTTTATGAAACAGACAAAGCACTCCCAGCACAATACCCAATGACAAGAGCTTCGTGCCACTTACAGAGGGATAACAAACTTAAAGTCTCCCCTTGAAGATAGTCACTGTGCTCCACCGCTTCGTCTCCGCTGGCGTTGGGAGAAAAGGAGATGTGCAGGGCTGGGCTTGGTGGGGTGGGTCCCCTGTGGAGGCTCCCGGTGCTTCCCCAGGTCCTTAGTCCAGAGAGGTTGGGACAGTTCCGAGGAGAGGGCAAAAAAAAAAAAAAAAAAAAAAAACAAGGGGAAAAAAAAAAAAAAAAAAAGGGAAAAAAGAAAAAAAAAGGCAAAAAGCTTCAGCTATTCTACAGCATCTAACTACGCTAGCACTAAACTAACTAACTGCCGGGGGAAAAAAAAGCAACAAAGCTTCTTTCGTCTTGCCATGTTCCAACTCCCCCACTTCAAGGTCACTCCGATGAGCAGAGTTTTCCTGGGGAAAAACAAACAGCGCTTCCCTCCACTTTGCACCCAATAGATGATTGGGGGATACACAGTCACCCTAGGACAGGCACCTACAATCACATTTTATAGAGAGATATATTTATATATTTAATATTATGCATATTATATATAATACAATATTGCCCAGAGAAGCTGTGGCTGCCCCCTCCCTGCAAGTGTCCAAGGCCAGGTTGGATGCGGCTTGGAGCAACCTGGGCTAGTGAAAGGTGTCCCTGCCCATGGCAGGGAGTGGAATGTTACCCTGTTTTTTCTGCGTTTTTAAAGCCTTTTGAAATGGAGTCAGATCTTTTAGTTACTGTACAATATTAGAGCAGTTTTCTACCTTTTCCCACAGATGTAACATAAACAAATCCTTTGTTTTTCATTCTCTGTCCTTTGTTTGCATATTTCTAACCTGAAAACAATTGTAACTGACAATTGGTCTGGCCACTGAGGCTGAGGGGTGGAAACCCCAAAAAGCCAATCTTCTGCTAGACCCACAAATGTATAAAAAGTAAAAAAATAAACAAAGGGGCTCTCTTCTCTCCGCTCTCTCAGCTGGGAGCTGGATCGGAAGGACCTCTGTGAAAATCTCTTGTCTGCGTGTGACTGTTTGTGTCTTGGTGACAGTGGAATTTGATGGGTTTATGGTCCCTTCCTACCTAAAGCAATCTGTGATATCTATAAAACATAAATATATAAACTCTACGCAAATATCACCAATTCCTGCTGCAGCAATGGGCACATTGTTGCTCTCCCAAGGATGTTGTGGGCTGCTGAGGCCAGAAGATCTCTCCTCTCACTCTGTGACTTATCCCAAGTCTCTCTCTAGCTTTCTTTGGGACCCCTTTAGACACTGGAAGAGGCTCTAAAGTCTCCCAAAGCTTTCTCCAGAACACCCTCAGCTCTCTCAGACTGTCCTCATAGGACATGCAGCACTGTTTCTGTCATCCTAAATTTCTGCAGCGAAGAGGCTGCAGGGCAGGCAGGGAGAGCTCCCAGCATTCCAGAAGGTTCCAGCTCTTGCAGAGACATCACACTTCCTAGTGATGGAGGAGAATCATGCATACATTTTACCTTGGCTGCTCTCTGGTGCCTGCCTGTGCATCCTTGCTGGACATTCCTGCAGCAGGAGCTGGGACAGAGCTGCTTCCACCATCCCCCAGCCCTGTTGAGCCACTATCAATTGCCACATCCAGTGACACCCTGAGAGCTTGGTACTTGCTCCTGATCCCCATGCCATCACCCCATGCAGCTGGCTAACCCCAAATTCCCAGGGATGACCTCGCTGTGTGTGCAGAGCAGTCGTGCAGGAATCCCCAGCCAGGACCACCATAAGAGACTACAGCACCAAGTGAAGCTGAGAAGATTTATAGCCAAGATGAGCCAAAAAGGGGGTTGGAAATAATTCCCAAACCCAAATGGAGCAGCACTGGGAGCTGGGAATCTGGACTGCTTCTCCAACCCAGTGGTGGCCATCACCTCACCTTCAGCACCAGCAGCACCAAGCAAACATGGGCCCTAGGGTGGCATTTGGGGAGTTTTGCCAAGGGCAGGAGGATGTGGTGCCCTTTTCCTCCTGGGAAAAATTCAGCTACAATGGAGAGTATTTCCGGGAACACACCTGCTCAGGGGGATGTGCATGGCCCAGGTCAGTGGCACAGGGCTTGGCAGGGACACAGGTGGTACCTTGGGTACATCCATGCCATGTGTCTGTCCCCACCAACAGCCACATGCAGTGGACAGCAGAGAAGTTTTCCTCCTTTCAAAGGGTCTGGAATGTGGCTGGAAGGGCTCAGACCAAAGGGGAGGTACAAACCTCTGTCCCCTCACCCCCCAGCTCCTTCCAGAGGTCCAGAGCCAGGGACAATTCCAGGTCCTCTCCCACCACCATGGGTTGCTGGTCCTGCACTGGTGAAGTGTTTTTGTGTCCCACAGCCCCACTGGATCATCTTGCAAAAATCTGTATAATCACTTCCTAAGCCATTACAATTCCTAGGCTCCATTTGGGCAATGAGTTACATGGTTTAATTACTCATTGTGAGAAATATGTTCATTTGGCATCTGCCACTCTGTAATTTCATTTGGGGCCTCTTTGGTGTCCCCACACAAGAGCCACCGACCTTTATTCACTGTCCCTGTGGTGCTGCACCAGGGAATACAAATCCCACCTCCTTTTCCCCCTTGTCTGTCAATTCTTTGCAGACAAAAAGTGTAATTTATTTAACTGTTACGGATATAATGTCCTAAAAGTCTCCTTTCCCCTCCAACAGTTAATTATACTTGTTAATTATTTTAATTATTCCCAGAGTAATGCTGTGGGTATAGAGGAGCATAGGAGTAAACACAGAGCAGGGAAATCGGGATTTACTCCAAGATCTTTGTTGATGACTAGGCTGTAACCACATGGGTGGTGAAACCAGAGCAGGGAATGTGTGGCCTGGATTTGGAACTTTCTGTTGGCAGCATGGAAGGATTTATAGGAAGAGAAGGCAGATCCTGTAGGATTGCCCTCAGATGAGGCCCGGAGAGGCAACTCTGGCCTTTCTCTCCTGGCAGAGCTGACACAAAATGGAACCATGACTTGGGGAAGTACTTCTGGTCAGCACCTCCGTTACACTGGATTTATGTGAAGGAAGAAACCAAACCAAGGAAACTTCCAGCCTGCTGGAAAGCTGAGGCTCAGCCTGAGGCTTAGGGACAGCCAACTTCCAACTCCAGTCATGTTCCAAGGGGAGCGGTGGCCCCGGATCCATGAAACAGCAAAGCTCATTTTTGGTCCCACAGAGCAGCCTTTGCCAGTGCCCCCAGAGCCAGGGTGAAACCCGAGAGCTGCCACAATCCAAACCTTCTCCACAGTTCCTTTTATCTTCCTGGGGGAAAACAAACAGCTCAAAAGCCAGAGCTTTGTGGCTAGGATGTCACACATCTGGTTTGAGCTCCAAGAAATGTATTTCCACTCCCCCCCCTAATTGTTCATGTTAAACAAACAAAACCTCGGCGATTTTGTGAGATTTTGGCTCTGGGATAACTTCGGAGCAGCTTTGACTGAGAATTCCAGGCTTGTGCTACACTTCATTCCCAGTAGAAGCAGCACACCTCACTCGCCAGGAGGGAGGCACTTCCAAAGGGGAACAGCCGTGCCCTGTAACTGCCTTACTGGGAATGCTGCAGAGAGTGGGAGGGGGGAGTAGTCTTGACCACTCTGTGTTTATGTTTCAATCCAGCATTTTTCCCTGTGTTATTTATGCTTCCTCACCCCCTTTAAAGAATGTCTGGAATTGTTTAAGATGTGTCCAATTGTATTAAGTTACCTTTGAGAGCTTTATGGTGTCAATTGGACTCCCACTCTTAGGAACAGAGCTTTCCAATTTGCCATTTTTCCCTTTTCTATCACATCAGCACCAGCTTCCTTTCAGTGCTTTCAGGTGTTACCTCAGCCTGAAGTTCATGCTAATCCTTGGACATCTCTTCCATTTGACACAGTTCCAGTGATTCTCTGGTTGGTGCTGCAGGAGGAAGGGAGTGTGATTCCTCTGGGATCCTCTCCCACCAACCCCTCCCTGTTGTTTTCCAGCAGAGGTGGATAAATCAGGGCAGATCATAGAATAATGGAATCACAGAGTGGTTTGGGTGGGAAGGGACCTGTCCTAGGGTAACTTTATGATGCTTGTATCCCCAATCGTCTGTTCTGTTTGTGCTGTATATTGAGTCCTGTGCCTTTAAGACTGGTTCTAAGAGCAAGGAGAAGCACGGAGTTTGTTTTGAGAAAACTGCCTGACTCCTCCACATTCTTCTGCGGACGGTGTGTTCAGCGGAGGCTTGGAGAGACTGCAGAACAGAGATTTTTTTTTTTTTGCTTTTAGTTAGTTTCAGCTAGCTAGGGCAGAGAAGTTCCCTGGACTGTTTTTTTTCCTTTTTCTTGGAACTGTTTAAACCTGCTCTGGACTGAAAACCCAGGGGAGCACTGGGGGCTGCACCTGCGGCCCACCGGGGCCTGGACCTCGGCATTTTCCAGCAGCGCCGGAGGGACTGGGACTGAGGAGAGACTGAGAGACAGCTGAGCTACACCCACGGCAAGGACTTTCTAAAATTTGCCATCTCACTTCAGAAGGAGAGGTTTTATTGTTTCATATTATTCATTCTTTATACTTGTATGCACTTTATTTGTTGAGTAAAATAGTTTTTTCCACTTTTCTCCAAAGAGGTTTTTTTTTCGGACTGGTTGGAGGGAGGGGCCACTTGGGTTTGCTTCCCAGAGGGGTCCTATACAGGGGTTTTCTCCCAAATTTGTCTCCAAACCAGGACAGGACCTTAGAGCCCATCTCATTCTATGCCCTGCGATGGGCAGGGAGACCTTTCATGAGACCAGGTTGCTCCAAGCCCTGTCCAGCCTGGCCTTGGACACTTCCAGGGACGGGGCAGCCACAGCTTCTCTGGGAACAGATGAAAGGTGTGGGAGCAGTTCTGATCCTCCCCCCATCCCCTCCTTGACTAACTCTAGCCCAATCCCAATCAATGGCCACATGAGTCCCCAGTGACATCTGTCCCCTTTTCCATGCTCACTTATGACCACCTCCAGCTCCTCTGGGCACTGGGACAGTCTCTGGAAGCCATGTTGACATTGTTCTCTCCAAGGACAGAGGCTCCTCAAAAGCCACCCAGCGCCCGGTCCGGGTTGTTCCCGGCTCCTGGAACACATCCACAGCATCAAGTTTCAGAGCGGGGGCTCCCGGCAGCTGCATGGGAAAGGAGCAGCACCACTGGGACAGTCAGAGGGAGGAGCCATCATTTCCATTGCAGGGATTCAATTTTCTTCCTCCTTCATCAGATTAACACCAGTGTTACTCCATTAACTGCCAGGGAGTTGCTCTTGATCTGACAATCAGACCCATCGGAGTGTCACAAAATCCCAGACTGGTTTGGTTTGGAAGAGTCCTCAAATATCCTCTGGTTCTGCCCCCTACCATAGGCAGGGACACCTTCCACTCTCCCAGGTTGCTCCAAGTCCCATCCAGCCCAGCCTTGGACACCTCCAGGGATCCAGGGGCAGCCACAGCTTCTCTGGGCAGCCTGTGCCAGGGCCTCCCCACCCTCACAGGGAAGAATTCCTTCCCAGTAACCAATCTAAATCTATCCTCCATCTTAAAGACATTTCCCTTTGTCTTGCTCCTCTATCCCTTGTCCAAAGTCCCTCTCCAGCTCTCCTAGAGCCTCTTCAGGCACTAGAAGGGGCTCTAAGCTCTTCCCAGAGCTTTTCTTCCCCAGGTGAACACTCCCAGCTCTCCCAGCCTGGCTCCAGAGCAGTGGGGTTTTCTTTTTTTTTTTTTTTTTTTTTTTTGTGTACAGTCAATTCACTCAAAGGAGCAAAGGAAGATGTGGGATGAACCTGCAAAACCCTTCCTTTTATGTGCTTGGAGGGGTTGTTTTATTTTATTTTCCCCTATTTTCCCCCTTGTTTTACATCCCAAGGACCTCACTGTGATTTTCATTCTCTGCTTGCTGAGGCAGCTGTGCCTTTTCCCTCCTGATCCTCCTGTGCTGGAGATCAGGATGGTGGTGCCTCCTCTGATTTCCCTGTCCCTCCCAGGACAGTGACCAGTGTTTTCAAAGTGGTTTTTAGAGGGTCAATTGTTTTGAGCAAACAAAAGCAAATGCTTGCCCAGTTCTGGGGAAGATCCTGTGAGGACACTGTGTGATGACACCATGCTGCTCTGGGAGCCTGCTCCAAAAGCTGGATCATGGAATTACAGAAACATTTAGGTTGGAAATACCCTCCAAGTCCATTGAGTCCAAATGTTTGTTGTTGTGCATTATTTGGGTTTATATTGTATTTCATTTTTATATTGTGTTTGTAATGGTTTCTTCTGTACCCCCTGTTCCCCTGGAAAATGTATCATCCTGAAGTTTGTCCCTGCTCCTTTTCCCCACCCATTCTCCCACACTGGAATGTAATCCAACTCTGTTCCACTCCCAGCTTATCCCTGATTGGGTAGTGGCTTGTCCCCGCCTCTAGCCCCTTCCCCCTGGATAAAAGCCAGGAAACCACATGGAAAAGCCTCTAGGCTCAGGGATGGGGGCAGGACCACAGACGAAAGACTGAACAAAGCCCTGATTCCCCCCAAGTCAAGTGCAGAGACCCTTCCTTTTGCCACCGGCGGGTGCCCGCTCTCCCTAAAGGAAAAGGTTCACAGCTGCCCCGGATCTATGGGGCCTTGAGGAAAAAATCCTTCCAACTGTGGTTTGTTTCTCAAGTTAGCCAAGGCAAAAACAGAGCCGGGGCTACAAAAGAGAGAGAGAGACACCACAGGTGATGCCCAAGCATGGTGCCCAAAGCCACTGGCGTGGCTCCCAGGAAAATGCTTGAAGAACTAGACATGGAGCACGTAGCTGAGGAGCCTCACACAGGCACGAGTCCAGAAACATGGCCCATCCATGCAGAGAGACAGACCCGTCAGGCTTGGCATTCGCTGTGGTGTCCCCGAAACACCGGACTCCACAGTGAGAGGCTGTGGTTTTCCTTTGGACTTAAAAAACCCCATCAGATTGCTGCGAAGAAGCCTCCTGAACGACAGGCTGCTCCCAGAGAAAGCTACCACATGTTCGTGGACAGCCGACCCTGGGAACCAACAGGGTGCTTTTAAAAGCAATTCGGTTTGAGCCACGCAGCCCTGGGGTGGAAGTGGTAACAACTTCTCCTCCCGGGTTTTTTTTTATTTTTCTCTCCAGCGAGGGTTTTTTTTTTGGTTTTTTTTTTTCAGTTTCCCAGTTGCAGTCGAAGGGGACACAAAAACTTAAAATCTGAGCCAAAAACGGGTGCTAGGCTGTCTGTGTCCCAAAAAAGGGTCTTTTACAAAATTTTAAGTGCCTTGGATGATGATGGGACCCACTGTTTAAAGAAACAGTTGAAAAAATTTATTCGCTGGTTGTTTTCTCACTTTCCCCATGTGCCCTTAGAAAAAATAAGCTTTCCAGAATTTTGGGAGGTTGTTGTAAATAAATTGGCT
>JANEHK010000611.1:0-21031 GCA_025960845.1 Tachycineta bicolor | reverse complement strand
TTTTTTTTTTTTTTTTTTTTTTTTTTTTTTTTTTTTTTTTTTTTTTCTCTGCGGAACGGCTGGCGTTCCGTACGGGGTGAAACCGCGTTTGTTTTTGGGGTGGACTGGCTACGGGAAGGTCTCGGGCCAGAGGCCAGCGCCGGGACGCCCCCCCCACCCATACCCTGCGGTCGGGAAAAGCGGCTAGAGAGGCCCACCCCGGGCGGCGGTGAGCCCGCCTTCCCTCTTATCTCGGGATGAGCGGGACACGGCGTCTTTAGGTTTATTCATATCAGGCGTTAGATTTTTCGAACAGTTTGCCTTTTAAAACATCAGAAACATGGGCATACGTTTATCGATTAATCAAAAGAGTGCTTTTGAACAACTTAGAAACATTTTAACAGATGTAAGAATCTCTAATAAGCTGTTAACAAAATTTATCTGCTGGCTGTCAGCTGAGGTGCCAGATATTGCTTCACAAGATATAAATTCTGTTTCATTTTGGGATGATGAGGGAAAATTAATAACTTTAAAGGTTGAAAACGGGGAAAACAAAACTTTATTTATTCCAATATTCTTACAAGTATGCAAGAAGCTGTTAGAAGCAGAAAACAGCACACAGTCACGCAAAACCTCTCAGCAATTCCCAGTTCCCGAGAAGCAGACATTCCCTAATTCCACACTGGATTCTGCTCCTCAAACTCACCCATCTTCCTTATGTAATAAATATGATCGACCAAATTTTAGAAATCAAAATTTAGAATTTTATTGATAGACAAAATGACAGTCTCAGACAGCCACAATTAAAAGGACAGCATTGAGCCTGGGATCGGTGCTGGGTGAACCACGGTAACACACTCTGCCAGTATGCCACCCCCAAGTTCACATTTTTGGCTTGAAGCTGCCTCTTTTTATACACTGGATCGCTGAGAAAAATCGGGGCTCCGATGTTTTCCCTGTCCGTGGCAGCTTCATTAAATATTCATGTTCGGGTTCTGGTGTCCTGAATGGATTTGCCCGGGCAAACAATGTCCTTAATCATCGAGTCCAGGTGTGGCGTAGATATGGTAATGTCCGGAGGAGATGGATGAGATACTGATCTGATGTGATCATTCGGTTCTCCGGGTTCTCCATCTCCTTTTTCTGTTGTCTTTGTTCTCTTCCTAATGATTTCTGGCAGAGGTATCCCCATGTCCCTTTTGGTGTAATTCTCAGCATAGTTTCTCTTGTCCCTTTTGTGTACTGTGTTGCCAACAGGAAATTCCTCGTACCCCTCTCCATGTAACGACTGTCTCAGTTTTCTCATAATATATTTGAGTAGAAATAGAACTTATATTTTATATGCGTGAATTACAATACAAACATATTTCAACATGAATTAACTCTAGGACATATATCACACTTATATCCTCCTCTCCCACCTGTTTTTCCTCAGCAAGATGCAGTGCTTTCCTCTCGGGGCTCTGGCCGCGTGGATGAGACCCTGGGGGGCCCGCACCATGCAGTCGCCCCTGATGGCGGATGCCATTGTATTCCTCCTCCTTCCCACTATCCCTTCTTCCCCCCAATCCCCACCCTGACTCCATATCTCTCACCCAATCCCTCACCCCACCCTTCCCCCCAGTGCCTCCCCCTCCCTCCAAGCGGCCGCACGAAAGGGGAGGGGGGAGGTCCCCTTGCAATCACCAGTGCCAGCGTGGCTGAGGGGAAAGATAGTGAAGGGAGGCTGCCAGCCCGCAGCAGTGGAGGCACTGGGGGGGGGGGGGGGGGGGAGGGGTGGTTCCTCCGAAGCAAGGGCTAAGGAGTTGTTTAGCCTGGGGCCCTGGGGGAGAAGGGAACAGTTGCCTGTTGCTGGACACCAGGGAGGTGGGGGACAACACCCTCTAGCTCCCTGGGCAATGGAGAAGCAGCAGGATTTTTAGCAATTCAGAATAATGAGCAGGAAACCATGCCATCTGTAGCTCCTGTAGTCTATGTAGGCAAAAGACATGTGTGCAGAGGCTACCTGTCTTTTTCCTACCAAGATAAAAAAGACCTGTGTAAAATGCAGAAACAATTTGGGAGATCCAGTGAAATATTTAAGGGCATGATGAAAGCTACCTTCAAATGAGATGGTACCCAGTGACATTAAAGATTTATTCAGATGCCTATTAATTCCCTCAGAGTATGACCTATGAGAAAGATTATGGAAAAAAGCTCTGAAAACAGTATTGCAGGAAATTCAGCAAACTCCTGATGCTCAGGACAGTGATGACAATGACATCACACATGACCATTTGTGCGGGGATGGTGATTTTACTCTGCAGAGGAGGAAACCCAATTACTATCCAAGTCAGTTTTAGATAAGATCTGTAATGCTGCAGAAAAGACTTTTTATCAAATTCCAACAACTGAGACAAAGAGCAGTTATGATAACATTAAACAGTTTCCTTCAGAGAATTTCTTGCAGTTTGTGGATTGTCTGAGAAGTCAAGTGGAAAGACAAGTGCAAGACCCAGTGGTACAGGCAGAATTGATTAAGGAGATGGCTCAGAGGAATGCTAATGAGACCTGTCGTAGAATCATTCTTAGCCTTCCCCTTGACCCATCGCCTAGTCTCGCACAGCTGATAGAAGCCTGTACCAGGAGAGCAGAACTTTTCAGTGCACCTGAAAGGAATCCAGGAATGACACACTCAAAGCCTGTGGCAGCTGCAGCACCAGGACCAAGGAGGCAGCCAATGTCATCAGACCAGCTGCAGCACATCATCTGCCACTGCTGCAAAAGGCCAGGACACTTCGCCAAGGCCTGCCCACAAAACCAGAAATGCAAGTCCAAAAATCAAAAAAACTGAATTCACAGGGCGGCCCAGATTTTATCTCCTTGATGCGCCAAGAAAGAAATTTACAAGGCCATACCCTGGCAAATGTCTCTCTCTTAACAAAAAAGGGGGAGGGCAGGTCACAGGGTGTGGGGGTACAGAAAAATAAAAATGTCAAATGTTCAACTACTAATAGGTATGGCAGCCGCGAGGCCGATATAGGCTCGTGACTACCAAAGGTTTTCATTTCAGATCTACTGATTGGACAGTAATTACAGTGGACCTGCAAAACATTTCACAGGACATGAAGGTTAACCACATGGAACTGAACAGTGAGTATTTTGTTATTGGGGACACAGCACACACACCCTTGGAGGTTGGGGTATCTCCCATGACCATTAAGGGAAAGATAACAGGCCTCATGCTGTTGGCACGTTGCATGCACCCACCATTCTACCTGGTAGAGGGGCAAGTTCTTGCCCAGGCCATTCCCATTCCGGCTGAGATCCTAGCAGATGGAAAATCACCGGAAGTCCACTGGGCAGAGGTGGTAGGGGAGAACAAACCTTCTCTGGCATGTAACTTAGCCCGTGGGTCAGACCGCCTCCATGTGAAGGGGGTGCTTGACTCCGGCACGTACGTTACCGTTATACCTGAGAGCATGTGGCCATCTCATTGGGAGCTGCAACCTGTGGCAGGCAAACTTCAGGGCATAGGAGGAATCACAATGGCAAAAATCTCAAAAAACATAGTGCAAATTGAGGGACCTGACGGGAAATTGGCAAATGTCCGTCCATTTGTTGCTGAATATAAGGCTCCCTTATGGGGGAGAGACACCATGTCGCAGTGGGGAGTCCAATTGGTCATTCCTAAGACACCCCAGGATTTTTGGAAATAGCCACTGTGGAGCGCCCTACCCACAAACTAAAGTGGTTGGACAATAACCCAAGATGGGTAGCACAGTGGCCATTGAGTAAAGAGAAGCTCAAGGCGCTTGAGGAGCTTGTGGAGGAGCGGGTGGCTCAAGGTCACCTAGAAGAGACAATATGCCCTTGGAATTTCCCAGTCTTTGTAATAAAGAAACCGGGAAAGGACAAGTGGAGGTTGCTCCATGACCTCCGAGAAATAAACAAAATTATAGAGGACATGGGACCACTCCAACCTAGGATGCCTTCTCCAACAATGCTCCCTCGAGACTGGCAATTGGCTGTTCTAGATATCAAAGACTGTTTCTTCCAGATTCCTCTACACCCAGAAGATGCCCCACGGTTTGCATTCTCGGTTCCTACCATTAATCGAGAAGCCCCAATGAAGAGATATCACTGGAAAGTACTTCCCCAAGGTCTGAAATCTAGTCCTTTCATATGCCAACAGTACGTAGCCTCATTACTGTCATCGGTACGTGCCAAGAGAAAGGATGCCATCATCCTTCACTACATAGATGATCTACTTGTGTGTGCCCCCAATGACTCTATACTCCAACACACGCTTGACCTAGTGGTTAAGGTTTTAACCTCTGCTGGATTTCAATTGCAGGAAGATAAGGTTCAAAGGTTGCCACCTTGGAAGTACCTGGGTCCACAAATAGCTGCAAGGACCATCGTTCCGCAGAAATTGGAAATTGAGTGTAATCCCAAATCCCTAGCAGATCTCCACTCCTTGTGTGGGTCTTTGAATTGGGTAAGACCTTGGCTAGGCCTCACAAATGAAGATTTAGACCCTCTCTTCAATTTATTGAAGGGGGAGAGGGAGCTGGTTTCTCCCAGGGAACTGACCCCAGAGGCAAAGACAGCAATCGAAAAAGTACAGAAGGCCCTATCAGAGAGGCAGGCTCATCGATGTGAGCCAAACATACCTTTCCAATTCATTGTTCTAGAAAAACTGCCACATTTGCATGGTTTGATTTTTCAACGGATCGAGGGGCAGAGAGATTCACTCTTGATCATAGAGTGGGTCTTCCTCTCCCACCAAAGATCCAAGACCATCACTGAGCCACAAGAGTTGATAGCTCAACTGATTCGGAAGGCAAGGGTGAGATTGTGTGAACTGGTTGGTTGTGACTTTACATGTATTCACCTTCCGGTCAAACTTTCTGAGGAGGGAAGGAACTCTCCCAAGAGATTGACCAAAGAGATGTTTGAGCATTTGCTCCAGAGCAATGCGAGTCTCCAATTATCTCTGGACAGCTACAGGCGACAAATATCAGTCCATGCTCCGTCTCACAAGTTGCTCAATGAGGAATTCCACCTCATTCCTCGTGAGGAGTCGGAGACCACTCAAGGCTCTCACAGTGTTCACAGACGCATCCGGGGCTTCCCACAAGTCGGTGATGACTTGGAGAAATCCTCAGACTCAGCGTTGGGAAGCTGATGTGGAGTTTGTGGAGGGATCCCCCCAAGTGGCTGAATTAGCCACAGTGGTAAGAGCCTTTGAGAAGTTCTCAGAACCAATTAATTTGGTAACAGACTCTGCTTACGTGGCGGGGGTAGTGTCCAGAGCGGAGCAGGCTGTGCTCAAAGAAATTGACAATGAACATCTCTTCAGATTGCTTTCAAAGCTAATTTATTTAATTTCTCATGGAGAACATCCGTTCTATGTGATGCATGTAAGATCACACACTGATTTGCCAGGTGAAATTGCAGAGGGGAATTGTCAGGTAGATTCCCTTGCTGCACCAATTGAAAAAGCACGTCTCCCTGATATCTTCCAACAGGCAAAGCTGAGTCACCAACAATCCCATCAGAATGTGCCAGGCCTGATCCGTCAGTTCCAGCTAACACGGAGCCAGGCTCGAGCCATTGTGGCCACCTGTCCCAACTGCCAGGTCCAAGCGATGCCATCGATGGGTATGGGAGTTAACCCCCGGGGCCTTGGCAGCTGTGAGGTATGGCAGACAGACATCACGCACATTCCTAGTTTTGGACGCCTCAAATATGTTCATGTAAGCATTGACACACATTCAGGTGCAGTGTATGCCTCTGCCCATGCAGGGGAAAAGACTGAACATGCCAAGAAACACCTAGTGCAAGCTTTTTCAGTGTTGGGGATTCCAAAAGAAATCAAAACTGATAACGGCCCAGCGTACACATCCAAGGAGTTCCTGGAGTTTGTCCAGCAGTGGGGAGTGGAACATAAAACTGGCATCCCTCACTCCCCCACAGGTCAAGCTGTGGTTGAGCGAGCACATCAGACACTCAAACAGGTCCTGGCTAGACAGAGTAGTACAACTGTGTGGATGTCTCCACATGAGAAACTCTGCAAAGCCATGTTTACCATCAATTTTCTGAACTGTTCATTTGAAAACATGAGTCCACCAGTGGTACGCCATTTTAACAGTGGCAATCAGTTCAAATTGTCTCAGCGTCCACCGGTCATGATTAGGGATCCAGAAACTTGGGAAACCAAAGGTCCCTATGAACTCGTGACCTGGGATCGTGGCTATGCGTGCGTGGCCACTCCCTCAGGCCCTCGGTGGATTCCCCAGAAGTGGGTGAAACCTTTTGTCCCTAAAAATCCAGCTCCAGCAGAAGGGGATAAGAGGCAAGTAGCCGTTGCATCCAAAAGAAGACGCCACTACATGGAGGAAAAAAACCTCCCTAGATGTGGACTCCTTCCGGCAGAAACAGAAACAGAAACTTTTAATGTAGCAGGATTTTTGGAGACAGACACAGAGGCCTTACAGTTCTGGGAAAGTTCTGTTGTTTTAGCACTGTCAAGGACATTGAGCCTGAGAACCAGGACATTGAGCCTGAGAACCAGCTTTTTCCCTCAACAAAGTGTAAACAGGTAACTGCAAAGGAATGCTTATGCAGATAACACTAGCCAATAGCTAGTGGTAAAATGCCGTGTGAACAGCTTGTGCACAAGAATGATATATGTATAAAAGAACCCTGTGTACCCTCAATAAATTGAGCATTCACCACTACTTCTGTGAAGAAGGTGTTTGACTCTGGCTGTTCCCCGTGTTTTTGTTTTCATTTTGTTTTTCTTTCTTTTCAAAAATCACCTTCAATTGGCACCGGAACAGGGACCTTGGGGTGACGACTTGGAGGAGAAAATTAGCGGTGGGACGCTGAGCGGTTGGACGCCGAACTCGCCAACAGATGCAGCTGCATTGAGGTGAGACCTCCGGAAAATAGTGGTCAGACGCTGATCTGCTGAGAGATGCATCAGCATTGACGCAGAAGCTCGCCGTCCTTGCAAAGAGTGCAAGGCTGAGCTGGTAAGGGGAACGGGGCAGTTTCTTGAAAAAAGATGGAAGGCTCTGAGTACTCACTTCCCTGCCCCATTGACGATGGCAAGCATGGAATGCAAATTTGCTGCTGCATTGAAGTTATTTATTATTATACTCTCTGAGAGAGGAAAAACAGTAGCAGAGAAAGTACTGCAAAAGCTGATTAACTGGGCGCAGGGAAATGGACATTTAACAACTCTGTGGCACTGCGAAGTCGGGGAAGCGCTGCGGGGCCCCTGCCATGCCCTCTGGCCGCCTCTGGCGCCCCGGCACCGTCGCTGGCCGATGCCCAGCTCGCCGCTCCTGGCCCGCCGCCCCCACCGCCCCGCAGCAACAGGCAGGACAAGGAGAAAGCGGCCCCGGAGGTCCGCACCGCCCCAGCGCCGCCGCCGCCACCATGGGCCGGGGCCGCCGCCGCGCCCAGCGCCGCCGCTCCCACAACGCATGCGCCGAGTGCCCCCCCCTTTCTCAGCTGTGCCCGAAGAGACACCGGTCGACCAAGAGAGGGGAACCCGTGGCCCTTGCTGTCGACCACCTTCCCCCGACAATGTTCCGCTGCCGGACAAATTAGAGGAGGACCCAGTGATGGAGCAGAACCCCCGGCAGAACCCGCGATTGGTTTAAAAGAACTGACTGATCAAATTCAGGCAGTGATGCAACGCCTGGATGAGCGAGGGCAAGCAGCAACTAAGCTGCTGCTGGAAAAAGCTCAAGAACTATCTACAATAAATGCTAAAAATCAGGAGGAGCCAACATATTTCAGCTCCCAGTTAACTCCAATGCAACAATTGCTAGAACAAACTGCAGAAAGCACTTCCCAGGCAACACCTTTGCCTGCCCCCCCATGACTCGATGGTCCAAATTTATAGGTGATGCTATACTAGAAGGACAGTGGGAACCTGCAGGACATATGGCATGTCCTGTAGCGTGTCCTGTCGTGTTCAGAGGTGGCAATCCTGTGTGTGAGCAGCATGAATGGAAAATCTTGTAACAGGCAAAAAAAAAAAAACAAACAAACAAAAAAAAAACAACAACAAAAAAAAAAAAAAACCAAAAACCACAGTAAAAGAGCACAGCTTGAAATCTGAAAAGTGCTCAATGTTAGATTGGATTCATACTGCAGATATCAATTCTCCAGCCTGGATTGCCCCCAATCTGATCACCATCATCAAACTGTTAATAATATATTTACAACTCTGTTATTAGTATGTTTCTGCTCAACAGCTTCAAAGGCAGACGCCTTCCTGGACATTCATTGCTTGTGCCTGTGGCATTCCAGTCCCTGAATGCTACAGATGGAAAACAAGCAAGAAGGACAAATAGCAGCACTCCGTTAAGAGAGCTTTTTGATCATAGCTGTGATTCATTGTCCACAGTCTTTGTGGTTTTCGAAACTTTTATTGCTGTGCAGCTGAGCACCAACTTTGATTGGATGTTCTGTTGTTTTGCTGTGACATTCATGTTTTACTGTGCATACTGACAGACGCACGTCTCAAGAACACTGCGCTTTGGCATGATTGATGTGACTGACGTACAAATCTTCATAATAATCATGCGTTTACTGGCAGTGATTGGAAGACCATCTTTTTAGCAATCTCTGATTCCAAGACTGACTATTCAGGTGCAGTTGGCAAAAAAGGGATCCACTTTAGCAGGAACAAGTGTCCTCTCACCTTTTCTTCATATTGGCTCCATGATTGCCTCGGCTGCAATGATCTACAAGAAATTTGCTGTGCAGCTCTTTGAGAGGCATCTCTGCCTCTACATCCTGACTTTTGGCTTTGTGGCTGCCAAGATCACAAATCAACTGGTAGTTGCCCACATGACCAAGAGTGAAATGTATTTATATGACACCACATTCATAAGCCCAGCATTGCTGTTCCTTGACCAAGCATTTTAACAGCTTTATTGATAAGTATATTGTCCTCTAGATTGCCCTGATCCTGTCCCTGTTTAACCTGCTCTGATATTGTGTCAGCGTGTGCAGCCAAAATTGCTGCCCATCTGCACATCCACCTGTTCCGCATCAAGGGCTGCCCCATGCCCTCGAACCATCACTAGGGATGGGAGCTGCCACAGGGGAATGGAAAAAGAATCAGGTTTCTAAAGGAATGGATGAAGACTTGTAAGAGACAAATGCTAAAAGCAGATGAGAACAAAGTAATTTATAATAATCAGTGTTGTATAACTTTTCTTCTTTGTTATCAGTAACACTCCTTAACTAGTCTCCTGCCTGAGAGAGTGAATTCTGAGTTCATCCTAGTCAACTTTCCACGTAGTCAACTCTGTTGATTCCAAGCCTGGAAAAGCATGCAGGAAACAAATGCTCTGTCTTTGTAATTACCTTGATTACTAATTTCTCTCTATATGGTGAATGGATCCCCACCAACTGGAGTTTCTAATGTAGTATAATTATAGCTGCAATCTGACTTGCTTTTAATTTTAATGTTTCATCATCTCTTAGTGAAATACTTGTTTTGTGTCCACTTGGAATTTACTAATAACTTGAGTTAGTAAAAACCCAGAGATATCTTATTAAATTGTGTGGTTGCAGCAGCTGCCAAGTAAGAGCCAAGCTGGGGTGGTTTTTACTCGTGCATTGCTGACAAAGCAGTTTCATGCTGAACAGGGTCACAGTAAGCCTTCTGCATGCAGTGAACACCACAAGCCCTTTGAAGATAAAAAGCCAGATGGTCAGCTCCGGAGAAGATAAGAAGAACACTTCTGGCCAGAGCAGCTGATCTCAAATTCGTCCCAGACTGACAGATCTCCAAGGGCCCTGGAATCTGTCACTCTGAAACCTGCTGGTCAGCGATCAGGGCACCTCTGAGGCGAATTCAACAACAGCTGTACCCAAGCCTTTGAGTTTTGCATCTGGACCACAATGGGTACCGAGTAAATGGACTCGGCCAGCAAGGAAGGAAAAGAAGGAAGAAGGATCATCAAGTCCTTGCTGAGACAGGTGGTGGTTGAGGCCGCTGGTGAACAACGCCCTCTTGACCCAGACTGGGTTGTAGCATGCATTTTTGATTGCCAAGGCCCCTTGGCATCGTTGGAACTTTCCCAGGACTTGCATGAGTGGCAAGAAAAAGAGTGTCCTCGGTGTCAGGGAATAATAGTTATAGAAGTGAGCTGCGGAGTTTGTGGTGCACAATTTGAGAGAGAGGGACACCAAAGCTTTGGCGTGAGGGTGGTTTGTGTGACCACTGCTATAGTGGTACCCTTGGTGCCTTTTATCAAGCAGCACAGGTAGTGTTGAGAATACCTAACCCCTGTTCCTGATTATTTTGTTGGAGTAGCGGATTGGAGATTTGCACAGACAGTGTAGGCCATTAAGAGAGGGATGTGGCAGGTCCGCATGGTAAGACGTTCTCGCGTGTTGCGTGCTTTTTGCTCATGGTGTCAACAAGTGTTGCAGGATCTTCTCAACTAGCTCATCAATTTTCTAAGAGAACTAATGTATGGGTGACATTTGCCAAAATGACTGGACCGGATTCTATTTGCCTTAGCCTGGCCAATCCCCAAGACCCATTCAGAACTTGTTTAACAGGAACACCCCTTTGGAGCACTCACAAATTTAAAGGTTATGTAAAAAATGAGACATTTCTGAATTTTACTGTGGCAAACACCACGGTATGGACATCAGGTTTCATAGCCGCCCAGGCTGATGGAGGCTGGCAGTGTAAAAATTATAGAGCAACTTAATGATACGCTTACTTCACCACCTGAAGAATTAGATTGTGGGGGGCTCCTTTTCCAGGAGCTTAAATTCCCCGGCATTCAGGTGGTTTTAGAGTCCTGGCCCTCTGCAAACCTCTGTGCCAAACGCAGGAAAAGACGGAGTCTTCAAGGTTACATGCTTCGTTTATTAGTTCTTATCTTACAATTTTCTCAGTGTCCAAAAGATGTTTGCCGCAGCTCGGACATCTGACGACTCCTCCCGAACTGGGCAGTCGTTATCTTTTATACTAATTGCTACGTATTCGATATTTACTATTTATTACCAATGTCTATCACTATTACTAAAAAGGTCATCTTTACTTTGATCCAATCCTCACAAACTACTTTGTGCCAACGTCACTGCAGAAATGGAGTGAGTGAAGAAGAAAGAAGAAGAAGGAGACAACGCCCCAAATTCTCCATCTTGTCCCCATTCACTTCAATACAAGAAATCCAAACCCACTGTTTTTTTTACCCTGTGATATACTAAACTACAATCTTTCACACTCTTGTGGCCTGCAATGCTTCCTGCAGTGCAAGAAGCCTCTCCCATGGACTGAAATCAAATCCAGTGTCTCTCTGAGCTCTGGGCTGTGGTCCCAGATCCCCTTGCCCAGGTCTCTGACCCTCCAGGGCAACCAAAGGAATGCCCTGGACTCCAACATCAGACCTACTTGAATGTATGAATGCCAGCTCTACAAATAGAAGTGAGGGAGGCTGGGTGTCCTTTGAGCCCCCCACAGAGCAGAGTCTAAATATACATAGCCAGAAATGGGCTGCAATAAATTCAGCTTGACTATCTAGTGGCAGTGTACACCAACAACTTTATTCCAAATGTAATTAGACTGGCAAGCCGGTGCGACGCCTTCCACCAGGAACATTTTTAATATGTGGGGACCGCGCTTGGAATGGAGTTCCAGCCAGCCCACATAAGGCCCATGCTGTTTAGGGAAGCTTGCCCTGTTTCACCCTAACATAACCGCATTGATGACTTTGGCAAAAGTCACTCAGAGTAAACGTGCCATACATGAGTTGGACTGTACAGACATAAAAGATCCTAAATTCTAGTCCCAAGCTAGGACAGTGTTGGCATCCATGTTTATACCAGGAGCAACAGCCGTCAGAGTAATGATGGCATTGAAGCAGACGGCATGCTGGACCAAATCAGAATTGAATTTAACTAGTCAAATTTTAGATGAGCTATCAGCGGATGTTACCAGTGTTAATCATGCTGTTTTACAAAACCATGCTGCAATGATTTTTGCTTTTAGTACATAACCAAAGGTGTGAAGAGTTTGAAGGAATGCGTTGTATGAACCTGTCAGACCATTCTGGATCAATTCACAAAAACTGAAATTAATGAAGAACAAATTACATGATTTAAAAGAAAGTAACAATGTACTTAGAGATTAGTTAAGTAGCCTTAGGATTGCAAGATAGCTGAAGTCTGTTATTAAACAAGTGTTTGTTACATTATTACTTATAGTGGTAAGATTATTAGTACTAAGTTGTGTAATGTCATGTATTAAGAATATGTTGCGTAAGACAATATCTAATGCTTAGCTTGTGCAAAAGAAAAAGGGGGAATTGTAGCAGGATTTTTGGAGACAGACACAGAGAGGCCTGAAAATGCTGGGAAAGTTCTGTTGTTTTAGCACTGTCAAGGACATTGAGCCTGAGAACCAGGACACTGAGCCTGAGAACCAGCTTTTTCCCTCAACAAAGTGTGTGGTGGTGCAGAACTGTTTTATTAGGTTTTTGTAAGAAGTTTGTTATGGTTCATTTCACTGTATCCCCAATTCTGTATCCCTTTTGTGTTGTCTGTATAATAAGGTGTTTTGTGTCAATCATCCCACCCCTCACATGACATGTAACATCCCCTCTGCCCCCTGCCCCCCCTTTCTCTGGGGCAGCCTGTCTATCACTCCAGCGGTCCCTCCCAGATTGCGAAATCTCAGGGAGAGGCCTTCAGGTGATAGGTCCCCTGGGGGGAATTCTTTTCCTCTGGGGATGGTTGGTCCAAGGCTTGGGGGTGGGCACACCTTGGACCCACTGTACCCCCTGATTTGTTGTCTTGTTGTATCCTCCCTGAAACCCCTCCCCCGCATATAGGGGGTAGGAGGGAGGAAGAGGCTCTCTCAGCCCTCACCTCTCAGCCCTCACCTCTCAGCCTCGGAGCTCTCAGCTCTCCAGCCGCTCGCCTCGGGCCTCGGAGCTCCCTGCTAATAAACATCTTTAACCTGCTAAGCTGAGAGCCAGCCTTTTCTCTTCTGCTGCTGTTGACTGTCTTGATACATGGAGTCTAGCTGCTGAGCCGAGAAGCCTAAACGAACTGGAAACTTTGTGTCTGTGTCGACTCGAGCTAGCTGGGGGTCAGCTCCCGCACGGAGCGGGGACAGAAACAGACACAAAAGTGTAAACAGGTAACTGCAAAGGAATGCTTATGCAGATAACACTAGCCAATAGCTAGTAGTAAAATGCCGTGTGAACAGCTTGCGCACAAGAATGGTATATGTATAAAAGAACCCTGTGTACCCTCAATAAATTGAGCATTCACCACTACTTCTGTGAAGAAGGTGTTTGACTCTGGCTGTTCCCCGTGTTTTTGTTTTTGTTTTCTGTCACCCTGGTTTTTCTGAGTTTTTTAAAGCCTTTTGATTGTTCATAAAATGGAGTCAGACCTTTTAGCTACTGTACAATATTAGGAGCAGTTTCTACCTTTTTCTCACACATGTAACATAAACAAATCCTTTGTTTTTCATTCTCTGTCCTTTGTTTGCATATTTCTAACCTGAAAACAATTGTAATTGACAGTTGGTCTGGCCATTTGGCTGGGAGGTGAAAACTCCAGAAGCCAATCCACAGCCAGACCCACAAACGTATAAAAAGTAAGAAATAAACAAGGCAGAGGGGCTCTCGGCCTTGGCTCAGCTTGAGCTCTCTCGGAGGACCACTCTGCCCTGTGAAATCTCTTGTCTCCGTGTGATTGCTTTGTGTATCCTGATCACAGTTTTCATTTTTCCTTTCTTTCTTTTCAAAAATCACCTTCATTTTAACATGTTTTAAAAATGTTTGTTTTTCTTTTTAGAGAAAGCCTACCTCACATTCAACCCTGTGGTGAACCCCAAAGAAGTTGTCATCTTGTTGTTGCTGAACAGTCTGGCAGCTGCATGGATCATCCCTCAGCTGTGTCAAAATGTCTGGGTGACCCTGGCACAGACACTTCAGCAGGAAACCATATGTTTGTCCACTGCATCAACAGAGAATCCTATGTCCACCTGTTTGGTAGGAATTCCATTAGAGGCTGGAGAATTTCCAGCAGGATTAGACACACATAGGTCCAACGAAATTCCAGAGCCAAACACCTTCCGACCATACAAGGGTCATGAGCAGAAAGCTGGAATGATCGTGAACCCCTTAGGAGAGTGGTGAGTGGTTGCCAAGTTTGCCCAAGGTATCTCAGGAACCCCAAGAATTAGAGTTGTTGGGTTCCTCCCCTGCATCATTCTGCATACATTTTTCTGTCTACCCAAAACCTCCTAACATTAATGAGTACCATGATATAAAACAGTATCGTAGGGAGTTTTCTGCAAAAAGATGGTGTCATCAGATAAGCCATATTGAGACAGAAAACCCATCTCACTCAAGACCCAGAGGCCTCCCCAAGGGATTGTTCTTGATTTGTGGGGATCAGGCACGGGCAGGAATTCTGTCTCGGCTTTTAGGAGGGCCATGTACCATAGGGCGGCTGTCCGTATTGGCACCCAACCAAACTTTAATTGGTGAATGGACTCACAAAAACAAATCGGCAAACAAAATTCAACAGAGGAGTGCTGACCAATTGGATCAAAATTGTGATTCAGAAATTTTTCATGGGGCCGAGTCAAAAGGAGTCACTGTGTCCCTGTTCCTTCCGTGGGTTGCAGCAGCCAAAGCTCTAGGTGAATTGGGCCATCTAGAGTGCTGGGTAGTCAAACAGGCAAATTTAACGTCCACTGCCATCAGCTCTCTCCTAGAAGATGAGGAAATTGCCAGACAGGCCACTCTCCAGAACCGTGCTGCTATAGATTCTCTCTTGTTACTTCATGGACATGAATGCCAGGAATTTGAAGGACTATGTTGCCTAAACATGACCTCGAAGGCTCCAAACATCCATGCTGCCCTTCGAAGCATGAGCAGCTTGATCGGACAAGTGAAGCAAGAATCTGAGGATTGGATCAAAGAATTCTTCAGAGGCTGGGGACTTACAGGGTGGTAGACTTCTATAGTTAAAAAAAAAATTGTTATTTCTTGTTATTCTTTTCCTTGTAACAATAGTGTTCGGGATCCTACGCTGTTTGATTTTCAAGGCTATCCATAGTCTCATCCCTTCTACCTCAGAAGTCAATCATATAGAGTTGGCAAACCTAAAGCAAGCTGACTCCCCACCAATTACAATTGGCGGGAAAACCCACATTCCGTGTAACCTAATGTTCTTCTTCTAATGTTCTTAAACAAAAAAGGGGGAGATGTTGTGTTCCTCTGAGGAATGGTTTTTCCCCTCAGAGTCCCCCTGAAACCTGTGCTATGTAGTTTAACCCTTCTTCCCTACCATACCCACTCCTGACCCTATTGGCTCAGGGCCAATATCTTTCCTTGGCCCAAAACTAGATATACCCCTGTTTCTTCCTGGTTCTCTCTCTCTCTTCTCAGGCTCCTGGAACATCACATCAAGAATAAAGCTTGGACGGAAGCTGGGGATGAGAGCCACTCTTTTGAAATCTTTATTCTGTCTCTCTGAAATATATTTCCCTAAAACCCCTGAATAACTGAGCTAGCGAGAGCTGGGGGGGTGGCTAGAGGGAAGTATATTTTCATGGGATGACTTGCATAACTGAGGCATTGCACTGGATGGCTACAAGCTCTTCAGGAGAGGGAGAAGAGATGGAAGGATGGCCCTTTATATTAGAGAGGCTTTTGATGCCTTGGGTATGGAAACAAATGAAGCTGAATGCCTATGGGTAAGAATTAAGGGGAAGGCCTACAAGGCTTACATCCTGCTGGGAGTTTGTTATCAACCACCCAACCAGGAAGAGGTGGATAACCTATTCTAAAAGCCACTGGAGAATGTTTCAGGATCACCAGCCCTTGTTCTTGTAGGTCACTTTAACCTACCAGAGATCTTCTAGGAACTTAATAGAGCAGAAAAGAGGTAATCAAGAAGGTTTTTAGAGTGTGGAAAGGACATAGTTTTGTCACAGCTGTTGAGTGAGCCCACTATGGAAAGGACCATGTTATGATATGGAGGATGTTTATGAATATAAAAATATAAGATTTTAGAAGCAGCTTTTGGTGATTTTGTAGAAGTAGAGAAACAGCTTGTACTGAGAACACATATAAAATTAGCTATTAAGCTTGATTGTTAGGTAGTCACCTTTCAACAGCCCTATATGGCCAGTGTGTAAGTCCAGTGGAGAATGGAGACTGACGGTGGATTACCCTGCTCTGAATGAAGTCACCCCACCACTAAGCGCTGCTGTGCCAGACATGTTGGAGCTTCAGTACGAGCTGGAGTCCAAGGCAGCAAAGTGGTATGCGACCATTGATATTGCCAATGCCTTCTTCTCCATTCCTTTGGCAGCAGAGTGCAGGGCCCAGTTTGCCTTCACCTGGAAGGGTGTACAGTACACCTGGAACCGACTGCCCCAGGGGTGGAAACACAGCCCCACCATCTGCCATGGACTGATCCAGACTGCACTGGAAAAGGGTGAGGCTCCTGAACATCTACAGTACATTGATGACATCATTGTATGGGGGAATACAGCAGGGGAAGTCTTTGAGAAAGGAGAGAAAATCATCCAGATTCTGCTGAAAGCTGGTTTTGCCATTAAGCGAAGTAAGGTTAAGGGACCGGCTCAAGAAAGAAATCCAGTTTCTGGGAGTCAAGTGGCAAGATGGACGTCGCCAGATCCCCACAGAAGTAACCAACAAGATCACCGCAATGTCTTCACCTACCAACAAGAAGGAGACACAAGCTTTCCTAGGTGCCATAGGCTTTTGGAGAATGCACATTCCTGAGTACAGTCAGATTGTGAGCCCTCTCTACCTGGCCACCCGCAAGAAGAATGATTTCCACTGGGGCCCTGAACAGCAACAAGCCTTTGCCCAGATCAAGCAGGAGATCGCTCATGCGGTAGCCCTTGGCCCAGTCAGGATGGGACCAGATGTGAAGAATGTGATCTACTCTGCAGCTGGGAATAATGGCCTGTCCTGGAGCCTTTGGCAGAAGGTGCCTGGGGAGACTCGGGGTATCTGGAGCCGAAGCTACAGAGGATCTGAAGCCAACTACACTCCCACAGAGAAGGAAATCTTAGCTGCCTATGAAGGAGTTCAAGCTGTCTCAAAAGTAATTGGCGCTGAAACGCAGCTGCTTTTGGCACCCCGACTACCGGTGCTGGGGCGGATGTTCAAGGGAAAGGTTCCTTCCATGCATCACGCCACTGACACCACATGGAGCAAGTGGATTGCCCTCATCACACAGCACACCCGTATTGGAAACCCGAATCACCCTGGGATTCTGGAAATTATAACTAACTGGCCCGAAGGTGAGACTTTTGGATTATCTTCTGAAGAAGAGGAGGAACAAGTGACACGTGCCGAGGAAGCCCCACCATATAACAAGCTACCGGAGACTGAAAGACAATATGCTCTCTTCACTGATGGTTCCTGCCGAATTGTAGGCGCTAACCGGAAATGGAAAGCTGCAGTATGGAGCCCCACACGACGAGTTGCACAAGCTACCGAGGGACAAGGTGGATCAAGTCAGGTTGCAGAACTTAAAGCCATCCAGCTGGCTTTGGATATTGCCAAATGAGAGAAGTGGCCAAGGCTCTATCTCTACACCGACTCATAGATGGTAGCTAATGCTCTGTGGGGATGGCTGAATTGCTGGAAAAAGGCCAACTGGCAGCACAGAGGGAAAGCCATCTGGGCTGCTGAGATTTGGCAGGACATCACCGCTGGAGTAGAGAAGCTGACCGTGAAGGTTCGACACGTGGATGCACACGTACCCAAGAGTCGGGCTAATGAAGAGCATAGCAAAAGCGAGCAGGTGGACAAAGCTGCCAAAGTGAAAGTATCACAGGTGGATCTAGACTGGCAGCACAAGGGAGAAGTATTCCTAGCCCGTTGGGCCCATGATGCATCTGATCATCAGGGGAGAGATGCAACATACCGATGGGCCCATGACCAAGGGGTGGACCTTACTATGGACAACATCTCACAGGTCATCCACAACTGTGAGACCTGTGCTGCAATCAAACAGGCCAAGCGGGTAAAGCCTCTGTGGTACGGTGGACGATGGTTTAAGTACAGGTATGGGGAAGCCTGGCAGATTGACTACATCACCCTTCCCCAAACCCGCCAAGGCAAGCGCTATGTGCTGACTATGGTGGAAGCCACCACTGGATGGTTGGAGACTGTGAAAAACGCCAATCACTTGTTTTAAAATTTTGAAAGTTTAATAGTAAATAAGATGGTTATAAAAATAGAATTAGAGTAAAAAATTGAACAATTAGGGTTAGGACAATACGAGACAATAAAAACACAGTTACAGACGTCTGGGTGCCTCCCTGAGCAAAAAGCTCCAAAGAAGGACCCCCGTTAACAAAGGATTATCTCTTAAAAGCAATAGCCTGTTGAATATTCATACATTTCATACATGATGCATAAATTCCATTCAAGCAAAGAATTGTCTCTGGTTAGTATCACTTTTTTCCTTTAATCTCTATGGCATCTTCAGGGCTGAGCAAGGAAGAGAAGTTGGTCTCTTCTGATAAGGAAGTAGTAAATTCTTTTTTCTCTGAAAGATTTATGTTTTCCTGTGGTTGGTACATAAAAACTACATTTTAAGTACAAAACTACGTTTACCATACTATCAAAATATTAATACAACATTACTAATCGATACAACATAATACATATAGTAAATATCTTGCGTAGAGCCATATAATATGCACTATTCACAATCCTCCCTCTTTCTTTTTATAATTAATTTGGCTTGAGCAATATTCATTGTTTTCTAGCCTTCATTATTCGCTCATTTTTTTCACAAATCAATCTCACTTCTTTGAAGGGGTCTTCTATATTATTTTGTTTCTTTAACACCATAATCCTTTATGGAGTGGTTGTTGTAGGCAACTTTTGGCCAGTGTTCACTAATTGCATGCCTTGTACTACACTGGTGATGAGCCGAATGAAACAGGGGATCAAACAAGGAAGAAATATTAGACCAGCTGTAGCGCATAAAAGGAAGAAGCCTAACTTTTTCCACCATTCTACTCCCAACACATTATCCCAACAGCTAGTATTTAGCACTGATTCCCACTTTTGAACTGGTACGTGGGTGATTTTTCTGATATCATTGACTATGTCCAGGACGGCATCCCCATTGTCATCTATTTTTAAACAACAATCTGATGTATTGAACTTTCCACAAACACCCCCTTCTTCAGCTAATAGATAGTCTAAAGCCAACCTATTCTGATACACAACCGCTCTTGTTTGGGTTTGTTGCCTTGATATTAATTCCATTCCTTGACCAGTTTTGTTCGTTGTTATCTCTACAGCAGCTTAAAGTCTTATAAAACGATTTAGCATATAAATTGGGGTTTGATATCCCCAACTCCCATCTTGTGCCCAGGTGGCTGGCCCATATGTTTCTAGTATGCATTCAGGGGTCTATTCTTCATCTCCTCATTTTTGGAATCCTCCAATCAATTCTCTTTTGTTACTCTTTAGATCCTCATAAACTGGTATCCCTAATTGATCCCCATCAGGTCCTGGTAAAAGAAAAAATCTTGGCTGTATAATTCCCAGAGTACAGCTCCCTTTCCACTGGGAGGGGAGTTTTGGGTATGCTCTTTTCCACATATTCAAAATAAGCCGTCTGGAGCTTTCCAATAGTTAAATTTTTGTTGATCTATATTCTGCCAAAATTTGGACACTTCTGGGATGCCATAGTAAGGATTTTTACCTGTATCATTACATTGAAAAAGTTTTGTTTTGTTATCATGCTTACAATTCCCTTTTTATTCTTTTTCTTGGGTCCGATACACGGTTGGTTCTTCTGGGACGCATCATACAGAAGTTCCATTACTAACTTTATATCTTTTACAGGGTGTTTTTCCTACTTCATAAAGGAACTTTTTCCCAGTGTGCCAGAGACATTCTTCCCCTATCACTGTTGAGCTTAAAATCCACCCTTCTGGTCTGTTTTCTCCACTTGTACTTGCTTGGTTCCATTTTAGAAGCTCAATTGGGCCTAAGCTGCTGCCTTTCCATGGCCATTCTTCTGACATCAAAGCCCCTCCACAGACCCAGCAATTGGTTATAAGTTCCCTACTTATTCTTTCCCCTAATTCTACAAACTGATTTTTACCCATCCTTGAGATATCTATTTCTTTTTCTAATTGCTGTTCAAGTTTGGTATACAAATCGTTGATTGAAATTGGCACAGGTTTAGGTGGTTGTACTGACTTAGCTTTTTTGCTTATCAATTGCTCTTTTACTAAATCTTGTGCTTTGTGCCCAATAATGTGGGTAAAACAAATCCATCTCTCCTCTTTTGGGCACTGACTTCCCATCCTGCTACCACTTGTTCCTAAGTTCTCTGCAATACAATACTTTTTCCCTTTATGTATGCAATTGCCTAGTTTGGATGGGTTATAACAGTGACTGTTGACATGAGTGTGAGAAATGAAAAAAGAACCTCGGTGTCTTTCCATGTACAGCTTTTGGTAACATCTGTAACATGGCCTTGTCGATATCCCAAAAGGGAGAAGACAAAAACTGAGTGACAGAAAAAGGAGTAACAGAGGTCCAGTATGGCTTATACTCCCACCTCCCATGCCTATGGGGCTGCAACCCACAGCAGGTGTATTTGATCTTCTTGGTGGCGAATACAGAGGCCAATCTGGTCTTGCCCTCTATTTCCTTGTCACTTCCTCTTAGCTAATTTCCAGACAAATCGTTTTTGACACTTCTTAACTGTCGTTTCCCACCGTTCTTCAGGTATCTCCCATTCAAAAGGCACTAATAATTCCCATCCACAAAACAAAGTTATTATTTTAGTTTCTTCGAATTCTACCTGGATAGGAGATCGATTTGGCCCTTGACACTTCTTGCAACGAGAGTGTCAATTGTGTGAACTACAATACCAATTTTTCCTACAATCTAAACATTTACATTTTGTTGGAGTCCAGGGCATTCCTTTGGCTGCCCTGGAAGGTCAGGGACCTGGACAGGGGGGTCTGGGACCC